>NW_020769422.1:68757-80992 GCF_900518735.1 Pseudonaja textilis | reverse complement strand
ATATAAATATTTGTGCCTGTGATGGCTAGGAAGGCTGGTGCAATTATATCCCTGCTCCTGGGATAGAGTAGATTGTATGCTCAGTTGCCAATTAGAAAGTAAGGCAGAAAGAAATCAAACCAATCAGCCAAATTTCAAAACGCCTAGGCCCGGTTGTAAATTAAAGTTGGGGCCTTCAGCAGCCTCTCTGCACAGGCTGACACAAGGCCTGGGTGCAGCTGCTGCACCACTGGTTGAGCTGTGGGGTAGAGCCAACTAGCTTTAAATTGCTCACTAATGCAATTTGGTAAGATGAGGATTAATCGCTCAGAAAAGCCAGGCGGGAACCTGTTACTTTTAATAAACTTCCACTCACAGCACGATAAGAAAGAACAAAATGGCGCGCAGCCACGAGGGGACTCCAAAATGGCGCCCGTCAGCACGTCGCACCTCTCAGCGGCGTTTTACCCACCTGGTAGGAACGAGGCTGAAGCTCTGCCCACAGAGGTGGCCAGGGAAGGGGAAATTAGTCCCTCTGATAAGAAAACGGCGTTCGATGGTGGGGGGAAATGAACGGTACGACTAGGAACAGAGCAATACAAGCTGCTAGAAATGAAACGAAACAGAACAGAACACAAGAAAAAAAGGCAGGGTTTATTTATTTATTTATTGGTTGAGGGAGGTGTGAAAAATCACTGCTGACCCTCTCCTTCTCCTCCCTGGGGGCGCAACTGCGCTTCTCCTAGGTGGACAGAGTGCCCAATCAAGCAATGCACAGTGGCTAAAGAGAATGGAATAATCAAACCTGCTAGGAACTCTGTGTGATCGAATCAAAAATTCTGCTTCGGCCAGGAGCTAGCAAAGAAACAGCCTGTCCGCACGATGCTGAGCAAAAACTGGGGAACGCTATGGAGGAGTCACGTGGAGGAGGAGGAGCATTCCTCAATTCAAGCTCAGCCTACGAATGCAGAGACTGAAGCACCTCCCTCTACTGGATGCTCTTCACAGCTCATAAGAGAAGCACGCTGTTCCTTGACCATGTCAGAAGGCAAAACCTCTGCATGTACCACAGGCTTGGAGAAGAGCGAGTCTCCTTGGCTAGAGGGATTTCCTTGTGGCTCTGGTGACAGCTTGGTAGTGACCAAGGCCTTGCTGAGTAATGGCCTGAAGAGAGGTTTGAAGACCAATGCAGAGGATGTCTGCTCTGGGTGAGAATCCTCTTCCTCTGAAATATTTTGGTCAAAAATCTCACCCTCTTCACGCTCTGAATGAGAGGAGTAACTGTGTTCAGATGGTGAACCCCTTCCTTCCTCATCAACCTCCTCCCATTCTGGTAGAGAAGAATGGACCCTGGGGTCCTGGGGCCTGTGTAAATCAGGGTGATCAGGCAAGGAACTTATAGATTGAGAAGGGAGAAGGGCCTGAACCCTTTCCAAAGGCTGAAGAATTTGCTTGAAGCCTTCAGCCAATCGCTGCCTAATGGCCAATGAGACAACATCTTGGATATCCCTTGGTCTATGCTCAAAGGTAGAGGCAGAAAGCCGAAGGCCCACTGCTGTGGGAGTGAAGGTGGCTTCAGGCCTAGATTGAGGAGAGGTTCGAGGCCTGGAGGGAGGGGGAGGAGCATAGGGCACAGAAGCCTGTTGGAAATAAGGCCCAGATCTGCTTAGATCCTGAGGATCTGATTGTACTGCAAGAGCCTCAGGAGACCAGGATGGAGGATGGAAAGGCTCATAGATAACTTCTCCTCCCCTGGGAGGGCTTGGCTGGGGCCTACAGGTATCACCTGAAACATGCTGTAGTTGCACTCCCTTCTGTTGAATAGTTCTGTTGAACTGCCTCTCCAGGAACGCATGTCTGAGCTTCTCTGCCCTCAATTCAGCCTGAGTTGCCTTCTTAGAGGCTAGAGCCTTAGCTCTGATTTTAGCAGCCACCTCCTTCTGGAATGATTGGGTACGTTGCCTACGTCTTTTTCTCTTATTGGGCTTAAGAGATTGTTCCACTGGGGGGGGAAAGCCCTGCCTGAGCCTTATCTTGCTCCATTTGTAGAATAAAGGCTCTTGCGATGGAAAGAAACTGTTTGGAATTTTTTTGTATTAAGCGCCTTAGGGTATAAATTGGCTCCCGGGCTTACAAAATGGCCGCTCACCTCATGGTGGAAGGCTTCAATCCAAGATAGCCGCTGACTAGGGGGAAACAGGCTCTGAGATCGAAGAATCTCTCCTTAGGCTATAAAGAGCCCCGAGCGAAGTCAGCAAAGGAAAGGGCAGCCTCCGGCCGCACGACCAGCTGGCTGATGCTGTTATCGGTTTGCTGATCACTTTTTACAAGTGCTCAAACTGCAGGCGTGGGGGAGGTCTACAGACTCTGCCCAACTTGTCTGAACAGTGCTCTGGCAACACTGCTCCCAAAGTTGCAGGAGAGAGAGCCCTGCTCTCCTGGAAGAGCAGCTGCCCAGATCCCTGGAAGCTGCTTGAAGCGAGGAAAAAAAAGTACTGAAGCTCGCTGGTGATTGCTATCGAACAGAACACTTTCAGAGACACAGCTACTGACTGAAAGGAGCTGAATCAAAAGCTGGGGTCTCTCCCGGGGGCTGGCTTTTATATTTTAGTACAGACTCAGCTAAATGACATCATAGGAAGGAGTCAACCCATCCTGGGCTCTCGATGCAGCCTGGAGGAGAACCATGGTGCACCTAAAAGATATCTCAGCTGGACCCATAAATTGGAACTGCCTGGGAATTGTAAGGAAGGAGTCCACCAGAACTGAGGCAAACTGGGGTCTGACTTTGCCACACCACCCCCTGCACCTCCTTATCTCTCTTCCTAACCCTCATTCATCTATTGGGTTTTTCCAAGATAAGCACAGCAGTGTCCCCACCTCACTGCCCCAGCTGTTAGTCTAAGTGTGCAGGCAATGGATGCTTTTGCTTTTTTTTTAAAAAAAACCTTAAAACATCTACCACCAAAGGAGGGTGTGTGTGATAAAGAACAAGGCAAACTGAATAGGAGTCTGAACTCCATGCTTTCTCCACCCTGCCTCCCACATCTAACTCTCCAATTTGGAAGAAAGACTTTGAAGAGTGTTCTTCACAAGCAACAAGCATGTGACTGGATCTTGCTAACAGAGTTAAATGCAGCCTCCCTACATGGAATTCTGTTTCCTTGGACTGAGAGATAAAGAAGGTGGCAGTGATGCAAAGAGGCATTTTGGCAGACTCATGCAACAGTTTTCTGCAAAGAGCTGTATTGTACTGCTGTTGCTCAGGGGATGCTTTAAGGTTTTGTTTGTCCCTGGATCCAATCCCAGCCCAGCTCAGAGAGAGCTGAGCTATTAAACTTCTCTATTACCATTTTCATTGAAAACACTGAGAACTAAATAAAATATATAAGAGATAAGTCAATATGTAACAAATGTATGGGATTGTGCCTGGGATAGGGTTGGGGGTCACTGGGGTCACTGTGGTGGACAAGCAACCCCAGGGCTTTGCAATTCTGAGAGTGTTTGCAGCTCAGCAAGGCAAGGTACAGAGTGCTCAAAAGGCAGATATGGAGTGGTAGTGCTGGTGCTGGCGGTGATGATGTGGGTTGGGGGAGTTGGATCTCCTGTAGTCCTAAGTGCAGGCAGGCTGCCAAGCGCCTGAATTTTGATCACATGACTGCAAAGGCACTACAAAAACTGTAACCTATGGCATAGATCATGTCCATTTTTTCAGTACTATCATATCTTTGAATGAACACTAAGCAAATGGTTATAAATCCAGGACTATCTGTAAGCGTTTCTTCAGCACTAAAGTTCAAAAACATCAATACACTTTTTGTGTATCATGGAAAAAGTTGTTGCCAATCACTGCATGCTTCTGTCACAGTTAGATACAAGTGTGGAAAGATCCTATTTAAAGCTGTTTTTATATCATACCTTTAATGTACTTCATCTGTTCATTTCACAGAACATCCAGATAACACTGTCTCAGCTGTCAACATATGATAATCGATACAGTATTGATAATGTTTCCAAAGAGCACTGCACTAAAATGTTCATTAACCAGAGGGGGGGAGGGAAGAATATAACATAGGTGTATTACATTTGGCAAAAGTTCAAATTTAAACATCTATTTTAGAACTTACATCAATTAGTGAAAGCCAGGTCAGCACAAATAAACCGTTTGTCCCCTAGCTTGGGAATGGATGCTTGTGGGATCCAGGTACTCTCTGCAGTTAGCTAGCTATATAGCACAGGGCAGAAGCCTTTAAAAGCTGAGACTTATGAGAGAGATGCATAGCTACAAAGATCCAGCTTCTCAACTGTATCCAGCTTCTTCACTATATGTGAACAAGAAGTAGGTAAAAATCGCTATCTGTTCAAAAGATTTTATCAAGCTTGCTTTTGGAAGAACAATTTAGAAAAAGCCTACACATTTCTTATGACATTTCAGAGATGCATAAATCAGTCTCTCACACACATTTGTTACATATTGACTTCTCTCTTACATTTTTTATTTAGTTCTCAGGGTTTTCAATGAAGATGGCAATAGAGAAAGTGTAACAGTTGTCATCAGACTTGTTTCTACGGTACTCTGTTCAAGAAATTTTTTTAACCAAAAGAGTACCCTTATGATTTTGAAAGAGTATCTTAAGAAACATTCAATTGTACTGCTTAGCAGAATCTATATACCAAATAACTTTTTAAAAATGAATTTAATATAAAAAAATTTAAATGTTGCAACACATGGTTGGTTTTCTTTGCATTCCTCTTGATATGAAAGCTACAAAATGGAGATGAAGCTCTGTTGAGGAGTGGGACACACATCTCCAAATTGCCTGATTCCGGGGGGGGGGGGGGGTTGTGCCTTTATGCTGAGTCATACACATCCCAGAAACTCTTAATGTAAATAAAAACATTTAAAATAAGATGAAATTTATCTATAAAAATCCATTTGATTTTATTTGTTTTCAATGTAATAATCAAAATCCAATAAATGATGGAATGTAAATTGGCCTCATATGTGTAACCACAGTTACTAACCTCAGTCCAAAGTGTGTTCTTCTTCTGCATATGGACAAACAGTCTTTATACAATGTTGTTATATTTGAACCAGACCAATAACTGCTGAAAGATGTCTCCTATTATTCATGCAGAATTTCAGTTTTGATTTTTATATTTTCCGTAGATAATTTTTTTCTACAGGAATGATTCCAAAAGGTCTCAACAGAGAAAAATGCTATGAATATACTTATTTTATGTTCAAGAGTATTCCCAGTACGGAAATATGTAGAAATATTTCATAATAAACTTAACCACTCCTGTATATAATTTTTTTAAAAAACTATCTTCCTTAATATGGCTATTTGAAAATGGTGAAAATGAAACAAGCACATTGGGTTGTATACAATTCAGTTACAGGAAGGGTTTGGAAAACTGAGTATTGTGTTGTCACATTTATCAAACTCAACCAATTCCAGGAAGGAAAAAGGAATTGTGTATAACAGATGATCAAAATATAATTGATGTTTAGCTTAATGTAAGAAAGCAATTTCTACCAATTCTATTAAAAAATAAATTGGTGAACAGAGATTGTTTTCCTAGATTCTCCACAATCAGCCAATAATGCCTAGAACAAAGACTGTCAGAGTAAAGAAAAGAATCAGGCCAGGTTATTATGCAGCACCAACCAAACCACATTCTGGACCAATGCATCTGTTGTTGAACAAAAGATAGCAATGTTCCTTTGATAGAAGCAGGAAAAAGATTAGCAGTTTAAAATAAATACTTGGCTGCTTACTCAATCCCATCCCTAGCTAAAGAATATCAACAAAGAATCCATGAAAGCTTAGACCAGTGTTTAGCAAACATTTTGCAACTATGAATGTTAGATAAATGTTTGAAATATGAAGACATTAGAGAATCTATTTAAATAGCCAATTGCATGTTTTCATCTTGATGTTTTCTTCTTGAAGAGCAATGGGATAGATTTTTCAGTAAATGCGATTAGGATTATTGTGTACACTAGCCCTTCGTTCCATTTTTAAAACTCATTTTAAATTGAATTTTTCTATCATAACAACTAATAACATAGAGTATAAACTAATCAAGATTGTTATTCATTAGAAATATCTAATTACTAAGGAACATTTAGATGGCCAGTCTAATACAATCCCAGTTTTAGTTACTCTTTCTTCATATCTTCTATTCATTTTTATTCACATATGCAACATCACAGTTCTACTCATATTTGGATCCCCCCCCCAATTAAAATATTCTTTATTCTTAATATTAAAAAGATGCAGGATAGAATATTTCCACTAAAAGAGGAGAAAAAATCTTAACAAAGGCAGCCCCAATAGCAGCCCAGTTTTCCTGCCATAGGAAAACAGCCTCAAGCAAAAGCTTGAAGACAACTTTGTTTCCCAAAAAGTAGAGAAGGGAACAAAGGATCAGCCATATTGGACTTAATTCTCACTAACAGAGATGAAATGATAGAAGGTGTTGAAGCTACAGGAACCTTTGGGGGGGAAGTGATAATGCAATATTGGAATTCAACAATATGCAAGCACAAGCAATAGAACAGTCAAACTAGAGTCTTAGAATTTAAAAGAGCTAATTTCAATAGAGAGAATTTGGGAAGGATTCCATGGATGAGAATCCTCAAGGGGAAAGCAGCTCAAAAAGCTTGGGAAATTTTGAAAAGTGAGATTATAAAAGCCAACTCTTAACACAATACCAATGAAGAAGAAAAATAATTGTTCTCAAAAGAAACCAGCATAGCTGCATAAAGAACTCTCTGATAAATTGAAAGACAAAAGGACAAGTATAAAAAGTGGAAAGAGGGGCACATAACTAAGGTCGAATATCAGCAAATAGCCCAAACCTGCAAAGATGAAGTGAGAAAGCTAAGGCTCATAATGAACTAGGGCTTGTGACAAAAGTAAAAAAATAACAAAAAAGCTTTTTTCAACATGTTAAAAACAAGAAAAAAGTCAAAGAAATGATTGGTCCTTTGGGTGGAAAAAGTGGCAAGAAGTGACAAGCAACAGGGAGAAAGCAGAACTCCTTGTTTTTTGCATTCCTCTTTACACAAAGGGGAGGAAAACAGTCCAACCTATCAAAAACAGCACTGCAAAAAATAGATTAAGAGCACAAGTTAAAATAGGGAAGAAAATGGTGAGCACCTGTCCACCCTAGACAAGTTCAAATCACCAGAACCAGATGGATTACACCCCATGATTCTGAAGAAACTGGCCGACGTGATCCCAGAACCACCGAACTATATCTTTCAAAAATCCTGGAGTACTGGGAAACTGCCAGAGGATTGGAAAGAGCTGATATAGTTTGTCATGAAAGCAACTGCCTGTGAAGGCTCTTGGATTGGGGCTGAAAGGTAAAAGCGGAACAGTAAGCTCTGTCCCATAGTTGGGTAGACCAGGTTGCCCTGATTTTAAAAAAAACCAACTTAATTCTTCCCCTGGTACAGCCAACAAGTTGAGGAGGACCCGTGGCTTAGGGGTTAATCATCTACCTAATATGTAAGTAGTCCGGGTTACCCAGAATCCCAGAAGGGTATGGCTAGCTGATGAGAGCTAAATAGCTTGAAATAGATCTATACTAATCTCCCTTTATTTCTTTGTCGGTAAAACATAAATTCACAGCACAAACAAAGTAATAACCAAAAGCGAACAGACAAATCTTACTGCATTCTTTGACAAGTAACAAAATTAGTGGACCAGAGGAGTGCTATAATTTACTTGGACTTCAGTAAGACATTTGATAAAGTAGACCATAACCCACTACTTGATAAGAAAGACAGCATCAACACCAGATGGATTTGTAACTGGCTGATCAACCGTACTCAACGTATAATCCTCAATAGAACTGCATCTATATGGAGGGATGTATGCAGTGGGGTACCCCAAGGCTCTGTTTTAGGCACAGTACTCTTCAACATCTTGATCAATGACTTGGACAAGGGGATAGATGGGGAACTCATCAAATTTGCAGACGACACCAAGCTAGCAGGAATAGCCAACACTCCAGAAGATAGGCTTAAGATACAGAAGGGTCTTGACAGACTTGAACATTGGGCGCTATCTAACAAAATGAAATTCAATGGTGAAAAAAGTAAGGTCCTATACTTAGGCAAGAAAAACAAAATGCATAGGTACAGTATATGTGGTACCTTGCTCAATAGTAGCAACTATTAGAGGGATCTTGGTGTCCTAGTAGACAATCATTTACAGTAAATATGAGCCAGCAGTGAGCAGCAGCTGCCAAAAAGCCAACACAGTTCTAGGCTGCATAAACAGAGGGATAGAATCAAGATCATGTGAAGTTTTAACACCACTTTAAAATGCCTTGGCAAGGCCAAATTTGGAAATCAGTTTTGGTCACCACAATATAAAAAAGATGTTGAGACTCTAGAAAGAGTGCAGAGAAGAGCAACACAGATTTTAGGGGATTGGAGGCTAAAACATATGAAGAATGGTTGCAGGAACTGGGTATGTCTAGTTTAATGAAAGAAGGACTCGGGGTAACATGATAGCAATATTCCAATACTCAGGTGCTGCCACAAAGATGAGGGAGTCAACCTATTCTCCAAAGCACCTGATGACAGGACAAGAAGCAATGGATGGAAACCAGTGGTGGGATTCAATATATTTTTACTACCAGTTCTGTGGGCATGGCTTGGTAGGCATGGCAGGGGTAGGATACAGTAACATCTCTAGTCAGAGGTGGTATTTGCCCCTTCTCCGAACTACTCAAAATTTCCGCTACCGATTCTCCAGAACTGGTCAGAATCTGCTTAATACTACCTCTGATGGAAACTATAATCAAGGAGAGAAGCAACCTAGAACTAAGGATAAATTTCCTGACCGAACAATTAATCAGTGGAACAATTTGCCTCCAGAAGTTGTAAATGCTTCAACACTGAAGGTTTTTAAGAAGAGATAAATGGATAACCATTTATCTGAAATGGTATAGGGTTTCCAGCCTAAGCAGGGGGTTGGACTTGAAGACCTCCAAGGTCCCTTCCAGCTCTGTCGTTCTGTTATAATCTCTTGAAGAGGCTAGATTTTAGGGATGCAGAATTTGTATTAATTCAGAAAAACTGGGTCAATTTATTCATAAGCAAAGAGCAGCCAGAAATCCTAAATAAGCAATAGGCAAGGAGTCCAAACTGACAAGATTATCTCAGACAAACACCTAGGATTTGCATTATCCCTTTTGCCTGTAGAGTCAGCCATGACCCCTACATGACCCCATAGGAATTTGGCAACAGCCATTAAAATATTGAAGGACATATTCTTACAAAGGAACAGCATGTCAATCACAAAGCCCCAGGAATGTATAAAAACCCACCTACTCTTTAGGAAACAATGAATACATTTTTTTTTTGATACTATCTTTATAAAATTCTATTAAGATAGACTTGGTATGACTTTATGCTTTGCTATAAAATAAATTAAGTAAACTATAGTTATCTCGTTAAAGTATGAACTAACAAAATTATAGTCAAATGATTGTTTAATAATATTAGGCTATATAATTGTTGATTGATAATATGAGCTATTATGTAATATAACTACAATGGAGACTATGAAATGGATGCACAAAAAAAAGTGGTAAACCAACCGACACACTGTCTGTAAACTCATGAAGGATGATGTTTTTATGTTTTATGTGTTTTTGTTTGTTAAAATTAATAAAACTGTTGTTTTTTTAAAACCCATCTACTCTCAATCTTAAACATCTTAAACATTGTATGTTTCTCATCTTCACACAGAAGCTGTTTCCAACAAAAAGAATGGGAACAGACCAGTTACAGATGCTTTTGTAAAGGTGAAACAAGATGACCAACTATTGTCTTACCTGTACCTGAACAGAATTTGTTTCCTGCCTCTGTTATTTTTACAAACAACTCAAGGCAGCAAACATATCCAACACATCTTCCTCCTCCTATTTTCCCTACAACAACCCTGTGAGGTGAGTTGGGCTGAGACAGTGACTAGTCCGAGGTTACCCAAACAAGCTGAGTTTCATGGCCAAGACGGGGTTTAAACTCATGGTCTCTTGTATTCTAGCCAAGTGCCTTAACTCCTAGACCAAACTGTTTTCATGCTTAAGTTGATCATTTCCTTCCAACCAATGCCCCCTGAAATATTTAAGGTCATATATGAAAACAAAGCTCTGTTCCAGTAGAATAGATAATTGTTGAGCTGGTCCTTCTAGTAGAGCAGCTTCCCATTTAATATGCTTTATCTTAAACAAGAACAGTAACTGATCAGATATGCTACTAACCCAACAGCAGCACTAGTCTAAGTGAGAAAAATAGTAATGTATTTTGATTATGACACAGAACTTATTTAGATAAAAGTTTTCCTTCTTGGAAAGTAGATAACAGGCCCTGGAATAAATATGGAAAGGAAGAGAATTTTTAAATATATAGAGAGAGGGTGGGGAGGGAGGGAGGGAGGGAGAAGAGTATGTGTGGGGCAGAAGAATTTCTGGACCTCTCTGTCTACCAGCCATACATTTTAAAGAAATTTCCAAGTAGAGCATTTTGATGATATTTCTGTTTGTCTGTAACTTCTGGGATTCTATTGGTTATGAAAATCGAAGTTCTATTTTTTACCATGACTGAAGCTGACAGGGACACCATAGAAATGCAGCAATAGCCTTGGGTGGGGTTAATATATAATAAATGGAAATGGCTGAAGAGGGGAATTTGAACCACTCCTAACTTCTTGGAAGAAGCAGCTGGAGAAAGAGGAATTGTTTGATTTTTAAGAAAAAAATGAAGTTTTCTAAACCTGCATCCTCTGCAAATAAAAAACCTTTAACCTTAATCCACAAGGGTTTAGGAAAATCATAATGCACTTCCATAGGAAGACCTGTTTTTGTTTTAAGGGCATCTCAGTCATCAGCTGGAAAATATCTCAAAGTGATGAGAGGAGTGATGATAGATAACAAAGGGAATTGAGTTACCACCTACACTGGCTGATCTTTGGGTTCCCACAATGAACAAATCATATTTTTTCCATATAATCAATAACATTTATTTTAGAGATGCACTTTTGAGGGTGGAAAGAAACTGAGTTACATATCGCTCCCTGGAAAGAAGGCTGACCCCCACTTCTAACCCTCCCAACGTAGTCTGGGCGCTCCAGAAGGCAGTTTCTCAGCCAGGGCAGAGAACTGTAATGTGTCATTGAAAAAGAGAGCCAAACATCACTAATAGCTGGGGTAGAATGCTCAAATCTCTAAATTGCAGGATTTAGAAAACACGAGAGAGGGAGATACACGCCCGAGAAATACAATAATACAAAGAAGGAGAAAAAGACTCACCGAAGTAGACAGTCTTGTCGCACTTGGGGCACTTGGATGCCATGATGGATAATGAAAATCTAACCGCGATCTTTTTCTATGCCTGTCAGCCCCCCACTAACATGCTTCTTCTCTCATCCACCCACGCCGGCTAGAACACGCCTTAGTCGCATGTCCATTGGCTGCGCTCTCCAGTCAAGGGAAGAGAAGGTACGTAGATAGAGTCGCCACTGGGTGGGGCTATTAGTTCCCCCTATCGCCTCCCTTTATTGACGAAAGATCAAAAATAGAGCAATGGGATATCTTCCTGCTGTATCCTTTCAAGCATACAGAAAGGCAGCTTCCGGCGGCTGGGAAAGTGAACTCTGCTTTGCTTCGAGTTCTTAGGTTGGTTGCTATCTGCTGCCTCTGTGGTAGTTTAGTGGTAATGCCCGCCATCAAAAAGAAGGGTGCACACTGAGAAGCAGCTTCTCCTTTTAGTCAGTGCTCCCAAATAGCATGGTGGGAAGACCTGGGCCTAGAAGGGTTATACTGTATGAACAGGTATCGGCTGTTCTTATTTATGCTACACAGATAAGGCAAGGGTCAGCTGCTAAAATCAAAAGCTGCAGTATCCACATGGAAAATAGTTACAAGGCAGTAATGTGAAGTAAACTGAAGCACTTTTGAGTTGGAGACCAAGAGACTGCTGTCAAACTAACAAGTCAGGCCTAATATAATGTTGAAAGGCTGGAAAATGCCTTTCTTCTAAGGATTCGGTTTTCCTGCTGGGAGTGCTCCAGTACAAGGACACAGACAACTGCTTAGAAGCTGGTTTATTCTTCAGGAAGGCAAGAGATAGCAAGAAGTCTGCTTCCTGGGGCTAGCCATCTTTGTATAATAAACTCCTAATTTTTATACCTTTTCTCCTTTTGTGTGTGAGTGCTTGTGTTTGTAT
>NW_020769422.1:0-48757 GCF_900518735.1 Pseudonaja textilis | reverse complement strand
TTTCCTGCTTGGGTGTCACCACTGTCCTCATGAAGTTCCCTTTCCACGCAATTATTGACTGTTGTGCTTCTCACCTTTCCCATCTGTGCTGAAAATGCAAGCCTTGTTGACAGATACTTGCCTTCCTTTTTGGAATTGTTTCCTCCCTAGTTCCCTTTCTTTTCCTACTTTCCAAATGCTTGCACACAGAATAATCTCCTGCCTTACATTTCCTTCCTTCATTTTTTGTTTTATTCCTTATTAAAATATCTTTGTTTTGAGGCTATGACAAATAAAACCAAGGGAATCCTTGGGTCAATAGAAACATTGTGGGTTCAAAGACATAATGGTTCACTGATAGACTTCTACAAAATGTTTTTGAATGTGATTTGTACTTCGTTTATTTTGTCTCTATTGTTGGTGCCACTGAGTCACTTCTACTCATGTAGATGGGATGAACTAGTATACTGGGGGCTCAACAGAGCTCCATAGATTCCAAAACTTGGTATTTGGTATTCTCTATCGCACACACAGTTGCTCATTTTCCCCCTTTTCACTTTGTCATGACCAACTTCATATAGCAGAATGGAATCCCATCCACAGAGATTTAGCCATATTGTTCATAAGCTTTCCTGCTATGCTTTGGATACCTGTTACCCATAAAGAGAAGTCCACACTGCAGACCTAATATTTTATCGGAGCCCATATAATGTTTGTGTTAATTTTCTGCTGTTTTTTTACCTCAGTTCTGATTGCATGTTTATATTGGTCTATGTTTTTGCATAATTTTTAATTGTTATTAGCTTCCAGAGTCATGAATTTGAGATTGACAGCCAAATGAATGAATAAATAACTACATTTATAAATAAATAAAAACAGTACCACTAAAAAACAGAATAGGAAGAACACAAAATAGGGAAGAAAATGGTAAGTGAACACTTGTCTACCCTAGACGAGTTCAATTCACCAGGACTGGATACCCCAAGGTTCTGAAAGAACTGGCAGGTAAGATCTCAGAACCAGTGAAGTGTATGTTTCAAAAATCCTGGAGCACTGGGGAAGTGCCAGAGAACTGGAAAAGAGCTGATGTAGTTCCCATCTTCAAAAAAGGGGAAAAAATAGATCCAGGAAACTACAGACCTATCAGCCTGACCTCAATAGCAGGGAAGATTCTGGAAAAGACAATCAAGCAATGAATCAGCAAACACTTAGAGGCAAACAAAGTAATAACCAAAAGCCAACATGAGTGTCAGGTCCGTTTATTTGCCATTCTTCAGTGGAAGAAAGGAGGGGGGTTGGATTTGATATATTTAATTCTTTGCCTCTCGGATTCTTCCCGAAAATTCTCACCTCTTGAGGGAGAAGGGGCCATGTGGATTGCAACACCAGAAGACAGCCAGGAACCAACCTTTACCTGCTTTGCCAGAAGCGCTTGTAAAATAACATCTTCACACCTGCAGATTGGTGGAATCCATATTGGAAGGGTTTCTAACTCCCTTTATCATAATTGCATGGCTTGAGGGGCCTCAGATCCTGCTTTGAATTTTGACCTGCTTTACTCTTCCTCAATAAAAATATTCCTTTTGAAATACAAAGTTTTCAAGAGTTCATACTTATATTTGGAAGGTGGGGGAGAAGCAGGTCCTTGCAATGGGTTTGTTAAAACAGATCATGCCAGACTAACCTTATTGCATTCTTTGACAAAGTGACAAAATTAGTTGACCAGAGGAATGCTGTCAATATAATTTACTTGGACTTCAGTAAGGCATTTGATAAAGTAGACCATAACCTACCACTTGATAAGATAGAAAAAATGGGGGTTAGACAGCATCAACACCAGATGGATTTGTAACTGGCTCACTAACCATATTCAACGTAATCCTCAATAGAACTGCATCTATATAAAGGGATGTATGCAGTGGGGTACCTCAAGGCTCTGTTTTAGGCCCAGTACTCTTCTTTTTTTTTTAATAGATTTTATTGAATTTACAGTTTAAAAACACATCAACAGTACATTTACAAAATAGAAAGAAAACGGCTAGGTGGTAAGAAAGAAAACACCCGGCCTAACACACCAGATAAGGGCCGGTTGGGGGGAAGAGAAAAGATATAGAGGGAGAGAGGGGAAGGGAAGGGGAGGGAGAATAGGGTAGAAAGTACAATTAAAAACGAACGATATCTTTTTGTGACAGTCTATAAGGATCATTTCTCTTTGTCATATCCAATCTACTCCTCTTTTCCATTATGTTTAAGTTACTCTATATCATTTACATAATTTGTCTCTGTGTAAGCCAATTATACCATGAGTCCCAGTTGTTGTAAAATGTTGAGGACTCTTTGTTTTTTAGCGCTATTGTTAGTTTATCCATTTCAGCACACTCACAAATTTTCTGAATAACCATTTACTCTGAAGGTGTATGAGGTGATTTCCAACATTGAGCAAATGCTAATCTAGCCGCAGTTAGAATATGGATTATTACATATTTTGTCTTTTTGGATAAATATCTATCAGAGATCCCTAACAGGAAGAACTCTGGTTTATAGTCTATTTGTTCTTTAGTTATCTCCTCCAACCATTTTCTGATTTTTTTGCCAAAATTTTTGGGTAGTTTTACAAGACCACCACGTGTGGAAAAATGTTCCTTCAGTGCTTTTGCATTTCCAACACCTTGAGCTCATATTAGGGTTCATCTTCGCCAACCTCGAAGGGGGTAAGTGCCATCTATATAACATTTTATACATATTTTCTTTGTACGCCACCGATTTCGTAATCTTGATGTTTCTATTCCAGATCTTTTCCCATTCTGTTAATGTAATGCTTCTTCCAATATTCCTACTCCACATTATCATGTTCCCTTTCACTATCTCTTGCTCTAATTCTACCTCCAGTAAATATTTATAAAATTTGGAAATACTCTTTTTATTTGATCCTAATAAGATTTTATCTAAATATTGTAATTTGCTATAGATTCCAAACTCTTTGATATCTTGTTTGTATCTGCTATGGATTTGTATATATAACCACTGGTCAATTTTAAATCCCTGTTCCTGTAAATCCTGTCGAGTTCTTAATTTTCCTAGAGGGTCTAATAAATCTTTATATTTAATCATTTTTGTTATATCCAAATTGTTGGGATGAACCATTGCCTCCATTGTCGAAAGCCAAATCAGAATTTTTAAATAATGTTTTTTGCATATTTTTTCCCAATTAGTTAATAATGAATCTCTAATAAGGTGTCTATGAAAATACGACTGTTTAGTTTTCCCCACTTCCCATAGAAATGCGTGCCACCCTCTCTGAAGGTCATGCCCTTCTATGGCTAAGGTTCTTTTATTGAGTAAATTAACCCAGTCTTTTAACCATAATAAGTTGGCTGCCCAATAATATAATTCCCAATTTGGGAGCGCTAGCCACCCTCTACTTTTTGCATCTTGTAAAGCCTTAATATTGATTCTAGCTTTTTTCCCTTGCCAAATAAATTTAAGTGTTACCTTATTTATATCTTTAAAAAAAAAATTGGTAATTTAATTGGAATTGACTGGAATAAGTAAAGGAATTTTGGTAGGATGTTCATTTTGATCATGGCAATCCTGCCCAGTAGAGAAAGCTGCAGCTTATTCCAGGATTCTAGGTCTTTCTTAATTTGCTGTAATAGTTTATCGTAATTATTCTCTTTGAGCGATTTACTATGTGGTGTTAACAATATGCCTAAATATTTGACCTTTTTTGTTGCCTTTATCACTATGGTTTTTTCTAATTCTTTCCTCTGATTCTCTGTTAGATTTTTAGTCATTAATTTTTGTCTTATTTCTATTGATCTTTAATCCTGCTACTGAACCGAATTGTTCTAGTTCTTTTATTAGGTTATGTCCTTTTTCCATGGGTTCCTCTAGGAAGAAAACCATATCGTCTGCGAACGCCTGTAGTTTATATTCCTCTGCTTTGACCCTTACTCCTTGAATTTCTGAGTTTTGTCTTATCCGCATTAACAGTGATTCTAAAGCAAGTATAAATAGGAGGGGTGAGAGGTGGCAACCCTGTCTGATGCCCTTTTCAATGTTTAATGGGCCTGTTTGTTCACCATTAATTAGTATGTTGGCCTGTTGGGTGTTGTAAATTGTTGTGATAATGTTCTCAAATTTAGTGCCCAAACTCATGTTATAGATTTTTTGTATTAAAAAGTACCAATGTAGATTATCAAATGCTTTCTCAGCATCTAAAAACATGAGTGCAAATTGTTTCTCTGGATGAACTTCATAATATTCTAAGATGTCAATAATGGTTCTTAGATTATTTTTGATTTGGCGGGACGGAAGGAAACCATTTTGATCTTCATGAATGTATAAATTTAAAACTTGTTTTACTCTATTTGCTATAATTGAGGTAAATAAATTATAATCAGCGTTTAAAAGTGAAATTGGTCTATAATTGTTGATATATCTGGCATCTACGTCCTCCTTCAGAATTAATGAAATCAACGCCCCCCTCCATGAGTCTGGCATTTTGGCTGCCAAAAGTACTTCGTTAAACACTTCCAGCATCAGTGGCCCTACTGACTCTATTGTAGCTTTGTACAATTCTACTGGAATCCCATCTGGACCAGGGGATTTATTATTACTTTGGTTCTCCATTGCAGATTTCAACTCAGACCATGTAATATCCTTATTTAATAATTCTTTCTCTCCTTCCCCTATTGTTTTATCATTCGTATTCTCCAGATAAGTTCTTATTTTGTTTTCATTGATTTCTTCCTTTTTATATAATCTTTGAAAATAGTTTAATATAATATCTTTTTTTCTTCTCAATCTCATGTTGTGGTATGCCTTTCTCATCTATTAGTTGGTGTATCAGTCTCTTTTCTTTTTCTTTTTTAAGTTTATAAGATAGCCATCTTCCTGGTTTATTAGCGTGTTCAAAATAATTTTGTTTGGACCTTCTCAAACTAACTTCTATTTTATCTTGTTCAATTAAATTCAGCTTATGTTTGGCTAATATTAACTGGTTTTGTATTCCTTGGATCTTAGGGGTTTTTTGTAATTGTATTTCTAAGTCTTTGATTTGTTGTTGTAATACGTTTTGTCGGGCATAAGTTCTCTTGTTTCTCATAGCATTATAGGAAATTGTTGTACCTCTTATAATTGCTTTCATAGTATCCCAAATATTCTGTTTTGAAGTTGTTTCATTATTATTATCTTTTAGGAAATAGTTTAGCTCCTCTTTCAGCTTATTGATTACTCTTCTTCGTTTACTATGTGGGTATTTAGTGTCCATCTTTTTTTTATTCCTCTCCTCTCTCTCCAAATTAGCTGTATTGGGTTGTGGTCAGCCCATTCATTTGGTAGGATTTTAATTTCTTTAATTTCATTAGCCAAATCCAAATCCATCCACGCCATATCTATTCTAGTCCAAATCTTATGTGGATTGGAATAGTATGTAAATTGTTTCTCTTCCAGGTTCCGTTCCCTCCATAAATCTTTTAAATTTAACTCTTTCATCATTTCCTTACATGCCACAGAAAGTTCCCTTTTCCCCTCCTTGTTTTTTCCCATATTACTATGATCTTTTTGGTAGTCTGCAATGGAGTTAAAATCGCCAATCAAGCAAATGTTCCTTTTTTCAAAGCCTACTATTTTTTGGTGGAGGTGTTTAAAAAATTTCCCTTGGTCTTCATTTGGGGCATAGATTGCTACAAGTAAAAATGTGATGTAGTTTATCCAAACTTGTATAACTAGAGTTTTTCCTTCGGGATCTGACCAGGTTAATTCTGCCTTTACATCTTGTTTTACGTAAATTGCAATTCCTTTTTTCTTGTGTTTATCGGCCGGTGCCGTAAAAAGTTTCCCTAATTTTGGACAAATTAGATGTCTTTCATCATTTTTCGAAATATGTGTTTCTTGAAGACATATTATATCTGCGTTATGTCGAATAAGTTTTGAAAATATCCTTTTTCTTTTTGATATTGAATATAATCCATTTATATTGATGGAGAGCAACTTCTTCCCCTCCACCATTTATCTACGTCTGCTTAGATTTTTGCCTAGTAATGATTCAATTCTCTTCTTGTTGTTGTTGTGAGGTTTGCTCTTCTCTCCCAGGCTGTGGTTTATCACTTCCTGAAATTGGAGAAAGTCGTT
This sequence comes from Pseudonaja textilis, assembly GCF_900518735.1. The sequence continues at coordinate 42,643 of NW_020769422.1, read as the reverse complement.
CCTTTTGGGTTCTGTAACGATATCGGTTCTCCTGTGGTCTCCTTTTAAGTTCTTCTTTAGTGGATTGACCATCCGTATCCGTGAGCTGTTGATAAAAATCTTGGGCCTGTTCTATCGATTCTATTTTGATTTTCCTCTCTTTCCACATAATTAACATCCCTTCCGGGATTAGCCATTTAAATTGGATTCCTTTTTTATTTAACTCATTAGCTAGAAATTTATAATCTTGTCTTATCGTCCTCACTTTCTTTGGAATTTGTTTTAAAATCGTAATTTCTCTGCCTTTATATGATGTTGTTTCCTCCCTAGACATTTTCAAAATTAAATCTCTCAGACATCTCCTAGAGAAGCGGATATGGATTTCTCTTGGGCAGTTGTTGCGTCTGGCGTAGCTTGTGCTAACCCTATATACCTCATCAAACTCTTTAATTAGGTCATCTTTTTCTTTTCCTAACCATTCAGCCAATATTTCTGCCATCAAATATTCCGATTCTTCATTTTTTGCTTCAGCCACATTCTGGAACCTTAAATACACCATTGCTTTGTCCATCTCAAGGTGAACCAGTGAGTCTTCCGTTTCTCTAAGTACATTTTTAAATTCCTCATCCATCCTTTCAAAGTTAGTCTCCATGCATGTTGTTCTACTCTCTATATCTTTTAGTTTCACTTCATTTTTCTCCATGGCCTGCTGTAGGGACCCTATCTTACCCTCCACCTTCGATATATCCGCTTTCATTTCAGCCTTCAGTTTCCCCATCTCATCTTTCAATTCGCTTATATCTGCTCTAGTTTCATTGTGATTTTTAATCATCATTTCTTCCATTTTAGATATAGCTTCCTGCAAGGATAATAAGGAAGTTTGTATATTAATGTTGGGAACATTAGGCTGCTTTTCCCCTGTTAAGGACTCCTCAATAGTTTCTTGAGTTGTTGGTGGGGTGGGTGTCAACGTAGTCGATAGGGTCGGGGTAGCCTTCCTTCCTGTTTTTAAGGCCATAGTTGTCGCGGATGTCATCTCTCTAAGTATTTGTTTTTGTTGATGCACAATTTTAGATATATTATCCCAAATCACCATTCAGTGTTTGGGTCTTGTATTTAAAAGTCTATTCTCAAAGTATTATAAAAGTATTTCAATTTAATATCTCGCTCCACAGTCTTTTCCCCTATATTATAAATAGATATCAACTACAGTATTCTAGTCTATGTAATAAGAAAATTGGTCAGCAATAGTACATCAATTAACACTTTAAGAAATTAATCTTAAATGTCTTAAGTAATCTAAATAATTTATAAATAGTTTATATCAACAGAGTTTATCCCTCTTTACTATTAATACTTACAACAGTAATCTCTTAACTCTATAATAATAGTATACCCCCCTCTTTTTTTTTCCTCCCAAATAAGTAGAATTATGTAAGCTATTTAGGAGATACAATAGGGAGGCAGGGGGCAAAACAATAAGAGAAAGGGTAGGAGAGAGATTACCACAGCTTCAGAAAATCAACAAACAAAAAGCAAGGAAGTCATCTTAAGGAGAAAGTAGTGCCAAACTAGTAATATTAAGTAGTACCACGTAATAAAGGAAGCAAGTTGGGTGAGCTAAAAGTCCATCTTCCAGCTAGAGGATTCTTTTCAGCATTCCAATCAGCAAATGGTGTAATGTGCTGACTAATCTGCAGTCCCAAAACCATCTTTCCCAGCCTTCTGTTTGTCTCTGCCTTCTTCCTCTTGCTTCTTCTTCTTTCTTTGCTTTCCAACTTTTAAATCAACATACAAATCTTCCAAAGTCCAATATAATGCTCAGGCTGTCTTCTCCACAATATTAAATAGATGTGATAGTCGTGTTGTACTCAGATCTGAAGATTCATAGACTCGATCAATGCCAGTATTCTTTCACCTCCGTCGCCTCCCTTTTCTCAAGTAAAGTCAAAAAGAAAGGTCCAAAAATCAGATGAAGCCCCTCACAAATATCCGGACCTCCGATCTCCTGGTTTTAACAATCTCCCTCTTTCCCCAGAGCTTCCCTTTCACAGGGTAAAATCTGCGCTTTCACTTTTGTGCTTAGGCTTTTCCGCTCTCCATTATAGTCCTTTCATTTTCCCAGCTGCTTTTCTGGCCGCTTTCCGCCCGACTTCTGAAAGGTGCTAATCACAACCAGGAGAGAAGAATTTATGCTGTCATTCTTCTGTCATTCTGCTATCTTCAGTCTTCAAAGGTTCCAAGTTATAAACCGTTTCTCTGTTCCTGTTACTCTCGACCTCGCAGGCTGTCACTGCTTTGCTTATTCACCCAAGTGGCAGACTTGAAGCCGCCATAGAAAGACAGCTTACTCTTCTGCGCCCGGCTTGGGAGCTTCCCTCTTCGCTGTCGGGGGGTTGCCTTCCCCACTCTACTGCTCGAGGTTCTCCACGTTGACACGAACCTCTCCGGGGTTCGTGTATCCCTGGGGGATCGCTCCTGGCACCAGAAAAGGTGTTCAAAGACCACAACAGTCTTCTTCACCTCCGTTTGCCCTGTCCTGCCACCGGAAGCTCTCCCCAGTACTCTTCAACATCTTGATCAATGACTTGGACAAGTGGATAGATGGGGAGCTAATCAAATTTGCAATGACACCAAACTAACAGGAATAGTGTCAGGCTACAGAACTTTTCCCATTCACTCAACTAGAATGAACTTCTGAAAACATATCAAAATGTATCGAAAAGGAATCCTTTATTGAGATGAGACAATTCCTGTAGGAGTTCAAAGCAGCATCTGAGGTCTCTCAGGCATACAGGGATACATAAGGGAGTTTAGAACCCCTCCCCTTATCTCGATGTGTATTTAGTGAAACAAAAGCCAGTATGTTAATTCCTCCCCACCCCTTTTGTAAGGAACGATCTTTTTCAGTTTCCCAGGGCATACCTAATCCCCCCCCCCATCCCCTTTTCAGAATGAACTTTTCAAGAGATTCCTAGGACACATCTCACTGTGGAATTTTTATGATCTTCTCATCTCCTGGCTGTGCCTCTCAGAGGTGATAGTTCTGGCCATCTGGCTTTTCTCCCTCATGTGTGGGTTATATTCAGGTGACATCAAGAAAGGATTTCTTTATCAGCCTCCCCCACTTTTCTTCTTCCACTGAAGAAATGACAGATACACGGATCTGACAAATAGCCTGCACTCCAGAAGATAGGCTTAAGATACAGAAGGGTCTTGACAGACTTGAACATTGGGCACTGTATCTAACAAAATGAAATTCAATGATGAAAAAAGTAAGATTCTACACTTAGTCAAGAAAAACAAAACGCATAGGTACAGTATATGTGGTACCTTGCTCAATAGTAGCAACTATTAGAGGGATCTTGGTGTCCTAGTAGACAATTATTTACAGTAAATATGAGCCAGCAGTGAGCAGCAGCTGCCAAAAAAGCCAACACAGTTCTAGGCTGCATAAACAGTGGGATAGAATCAAGATCATGTGAAGTTTTAACACCACTTTATAATGCCTTGGCAAGGCCAAATTTGGAAATCAGTTTTGGTCACCACAATATAAAAAAGATGTTGAGACACTAGAAAGAGTGCAGAGAAGAGCAACACAGATGTTAGGGGATTGGAGGCTAAAACATATGAAGAATGGTTGCAGGAACTGGGTATGTCTAGTTTAATGAAAAGAAGGACTCGGGGTAACATGATAGCAGTATTCCAATATCTCAGGGGCTGCCACAAAGAAGTCAATCTATTCTCCAAAGCACCTGAGGACAGGCCAAGAAGCAATGAGTGGAAACTAATCAAGGAGACAACTTAGAACTAAGGAGAAATTTCCTGACAGAACAATTAATCAATTAATTAATTGATCACAATTAATTAGATTAAAACAATTAATCTACTCTACTCTACATTATTCTGCTCTGCTCTGCTCTACTCCCCTCCCCTCCCTTCCACTCCATTCCACTCCACTCCATTCCATTCCATTCCATTCCATTCTATTCTATTCTATTCTATTCCTAAATCTTGTTCCACAGATCTCAGCTTACACAGCTGCACACAGATGCTTGGCATTCATCTTCCCCTTGGCATTCAATCAATTGTAATTTTGTGAATGGAAATCTGGTCCTTTTGGTAATGGGATGGGCTGGGGGGGGTGGAGTTCACCTTCCCTTGTCAGCTTTGGAAGCCATATTAACACAAGAAACTTCCACGCTGCCACATTCCTGTGCCTGGGAAATTAGGAGGGGGGATTTTTAGAGTGTTAGTAGTTAGACACAATAGCATTCTTCTTTTCAGTGTTAGGCATCCAGAAATTGTCCATGGTAATCAATCACTCTGAGACAAGTATAATCTCCAACTAATTTATTAGGAACAGCTCTGGAACATCTACGGCAATTTCCAAAACTGAAACTCATTTCCAGCGTGTCTCCCAAATTCCGCCCTATCTCCTCCCACTTACTATACTTCATAAATCATGAGAACCAATTAACTTAATTAACCAATTAATTTTTTTAATGCGGCATACTAAATAACCTTGGCTGTTCAACTCCCTCACCCCCACTTGCATTTTATTTTTCACATTCTTGTGACAGCTGAACTCAGCTGACAGGTGTCCCCCCTTGAAAACTCCTTCTCCTAAAAGAAAAACAACCAAAACAGATACAAGGGTTAATACATTGTCCTTAACCCCCTCTCCCCCCCTCCAGAAGGACCCTTTGGTTTGTGGGGACAGTCCTCATGGAATTGGTTAACCAATTGATCAGCATGGACATCCCAACTCTTTACCCAACTAGCATCTGAGAGAGGGTATCCCTTCCATAAGACCAAATATTGCAATCGTCCACGGTGTTATCTAGAATCAAGAATTTTCTTAATTTCATAATGTGTTTCCCGCTGTACCGTTAACAGGTCAGAGGGAGCGATTGGCACTGGTCTTATCATTGATGTAGTAGCTGGTTTTAGTAAACTACAATGGGACACTGGATGAATCTTCCCTAATAGTTGAGGAAGACTTACTTGGACAGTGACCAGATTGAAATTGGAAAGGGACCCAAGAATTTTGGGCCCAGTTTCTTAGTGGGCAGTTTCAACCTAAGATACTTGGTTGATAAATATACTTTGTCTCCCACTTTAAAGGGCTGTTGAAGGCTTCTATGTTTATCCACTCGAGCCCAAGCCAACCTGTTTTTTATAATTTTTTGCAGCTTCGGTCAAAGCTTTTTTTGTATCTTCCAACCCTTTCTTTAATGAGTTCATCCATTCTGTTAGGGACATGGATGTGGGAGGTTGTCTAGGTAACTCTGGAATCAGGACAAAGTCCATTCCAGTGTTGATTTGGAATGGAGTCAACCCCGTGCTGCTATGTACTGCATTATTGTAAGCAACCTCTGCAAAAGGTAATAACTCAGCCCAATTTTCTTGTTGATAATTTACATAGCATCTAATGTATTGTTCAATCATGGCATTAGACCTCTCCGCTGCTCTGTTACAAGCCAGATGGAAAGCTTGGGAGGACCCAATGGATTTCAAAAATTCCCTCCAAAATTTTGCGGTAAATTGTACTCCTCTATTCTACGAGGTACTCTATGTAGTCTATAGATATGTTTCATGAACAGCTTTGCAAGTTTTTTCGCAGATGGAAGTCCTTTACGGGCTATAAAGTGGGCCTGTTTAGAGAATAAGTCAATTACAGACCAAATGCTCGTATTTCCTTCACTTTCAGGTAATTCCACAATAAAGTCCATTGCGATTTCTTCCCACAGTTGGGTTAGTTCAGCAACTTGTTGAAGGAGGCCAGGGGTTTTTTCAGTTCTGTGTTTCATTGTGGCACGAATTGAGCAACTTTTTACATAGTCCTTGACGTCAGGTTTCATTTTTGGCCACCAGAACTGTCTTCTCAGTAAATGTAGGGTTTTTAAGAATCCGAAGTGGCTTCCCTGCTGTGAGTCGTGGCTACGCTTTAGTATTGGTAGTCTTAGGGTCGTGGGTACATAAAGCTTAGTCCCTTTCCAAGCTTGTCCCTCATTCATTGTCAACTTGGTTTGATGGTCCAGGAACCAAGGATCGGTCAATAGGGCCATTTTCAATTCTGCGGCCAGCTTATCTTCCAGGTGTTTGGGGTTGTGGTTGGCTTGGGCTCGAGTGGTTACTTGGCCTGCCATTTGAGCACCTGAAATTAAGGCTTGTACTATTTCCTCTCAGTGGCTGTCAAACGGAGGTTTTCTGGACAGGGAGTCTGCCAATACGTTTTTCCCTCCAGGGATATATACTGCTCAAAAAAATAAAGGGAACACTTAAACAACACAATGTAACTCCAAGTCAGTCACACTTCTGTGAAATCAAACTGTCCAGTTAGGTGGCAACACTGATTGACAATCAATTTCACATGCCGTTGTGCAAATGGAATAGACAACAGATGGAAAGCATAGGCAGTTAGCAAGACATCCCCAATAAAGGAGTGGTTCTGCAGATGGTGACCACAGACCACTTCTCAGTTCCTATGCTTTCTGGCTGATGGTTTGGTCACTTTTGAATGCTGGTGGTGTTTTCACTCTAGTGGTAGCATGAGATGGAGTTTACAGCCCACACAAGTTGGTCAGATAGTGCAGCTCATCCAGGATGGCACATCTATGCGAGCTGTGGCAAGAAGGTTTACTGTGTCTGTCAGTGGAGTGTCCAGAGCATGGAGGTGCTACCAGGAGACAGGCCAGTACATCAGGAGACATGGAGGAGGCCATGGGAGAGCAACAACCCAGCATCAAGACCACTACCTCCGCCTTTGTGCAAGGAGGGACAGGAGGAACACTGCCAGAGCCCTGCAAAATGACCTCCAGCAGGCCACAAATGTGCATGTGGCTGCTCAAATGGTCAGAAACAGACTCCATGAGGGTGGTATGAGGGCCCGACGTCCACAGGTAGGGGTTGTGCTTACAGCCCAACACCATGCAGGACGTTTGGCATTTGCCAGAGAACACCAAGATTGGCAAATTCACCACTGGCACCCTGTGCTCTTCACAGATGAAAGCAGGTTCACACTGAGCACATGTGACAGAGGTGACAGGGTCTGGAGACGCCGTGGAGAACATTCTGCTGCCTGCAACATCCTCCAGCATGACCGGTTTGGCAGTGGATCAGTAATGGTGTGGGGTGGCATTTCTTTAGGGGGCTGCACAGACCTCCATGTGCTTTCCAGAGGTAGCCTGACTGCCATTAGGTACCGAGATGAGATCCTCAGACCCCTTGTGAGACCATATGGTGGTGCAGTTGGCCCTGGGTTCCTCCTAATGTACAACAATGCTAGACCTCATGTGGCTGGAGTGTATCAGCAGTTCCTGCAAGATGAAGGCATTGATGCTATGGACTGGTCCGCCTGTTCCCCAGACCCGAATCCAATTGAGCACATCTGGGATATCATGTTTTGCTCCATCCAACAACGCCACGTTGCACCACAGACTGTCCAGAAGTCGGGGGATGCTTTATTCCAGGTGTGGGAGGAGATCCCTCAGGAGACCATCTGCCACCTCATCAGAAGCATGCCCAGGCATTGTAGGGAGGTCATACAGGCACGTGGAGGCCACACACACTACTGAGCCTCATTTTGACTTGTTTAAAGGACATTACATCAAAGTTGGATCAGCCTGTAGTGTTTTTTTCCACTTTAATTTTGAATGTAACTCCAAATCCAGACCTCCATGGGTTGCTAAATTATCCATTGATAATTTTTGTGTGATTTTGTTGTCAGCACATCCAACTATGTAATGAACAATGTATTTAATAAGAATATCTCATTCATTCAGATCTAGGATGTTTTATTTTTGTGTTCCCTTTATTTTTTTGAGCAGTGTATTTAATGTTGAAGTTGAATCACTTGAAGTATTGGGCCCACCAAACTTGTTTGGGTGATAATCTCCTAGGAGTCTTTAGAGCCTCGAGGTTTTTGTGATCAGTCCATACCTCAAAGGGCTCCTGCACCCCTTCTAGGAAATGCCTCCAAGTCAATAAAACCCATCGTATGGCAAATGCTTCTTTCTCCCAGACTGTCCACTTTCACTCTGTGTCCGTCAGCTTTTTGGACACATAAGCTCAAGGCATCAGTCGATTTTTGAGAATCTTTTTGCAGCAGAATGGCTGCCACCGCTACATCACTTGCATCCGTTTGGACACTAAAAGGCTTGGTCGCATCTGGGTGCTAGAGGATGCGCTCAGGTGCGAAGACGCGTTTTTAGGTCTCAAAATCTTTCTGACAGTCCATGGTCCAAGCCAGGGGTTGATTTGGCTTCAGTTTGGTGGGTGACAGGCCCGTTTTTAATAGCTCCATTAACGGGAGGGCAACTTTGGCAAAGGACAGAATGAACTGTCTATAGAAGTTGGCAAACCCTTAGAAACTTTGAAGTTGTTTTTTGGTTCTGAGTGGTTGCCAGTCCAGCACCGCTTTCACCTTTCTGGGGTCCATTTCAATTCCGAGGTTAGATATTTGGTAGCCTAAATAATCCAGCGACTCTTTGTGGAATTCGCATTTTGAGAGTTTCACATATAATTTGGCGGCTAGAAGTTTTCCTAGGACTTGTTGGACTAATTGAACATGTTCTTCCATGGTCTCGCTGAAGATAAGGATGTCACCAGGTATACGAGGACCCCCCAATAAAGGTGCGGGTGTAGCACCTCATTGATGAGTTGCATAAACACTGCGGAGCCCCCTGAAGTCCAAAAGGCATGACTTTGAATTGGAAGCTACCCAAAGGGCAGTTAAAAGCTGTTTTCCACTCGTCTCTGATGCGGACCCGGTAGTAAGCTTCCCTGAGATCTAGCTTGGTGAATACCTTGCCTTTCGACAAGTGGTTCAATAAGTCCTTCATGAGGGGGAGAGGGTACATGTTTTTGACGCACATGGCGTTCACGCCCTTAAAGTCAACACATAATATCAACCTGCCATCCTTCTTCTCTTTGAACAATACGGGGGCAGCTAATCTTGATTTGGCAGGTTCAATAAAACCTCTGTCCAAATTTTGGTCAATGTATTTCCTTAGTTCAGTCATTTCAGCAGGTGTCATGGAATACATCTTTGGTTTTGGTAGTTTCGGCCCAGGTTCTAATTCTATGGCATAATCAGTGGCTCGATGGGGAGGTAAAACATTACACTTTTCTTCGCTGAATGCTTCAGCCAAGTCTTTGTATTGGTCAGGTATCTGGGGATTATCTGGTAGAAGGTGGGATGCTGTGTATGCTGGCTCAAATTTTGGGTTCAAGTTGACTGGTGGTTTTGTAGTGGGAGGAAGAGAGGGCAATGGGCCTGGTCCAATGAGGATTTTCCTGAATCCATCATCCCATTTAATTGTAAGGGCTCATTTGTCTAGCCAAGCAAGTCCCAATATGATTGATTCTGATATCGTGGGGGCCACTATGAAGAGTATGAGTTCACGATGGGGCCCTCATTCCATCTTGATCAATTCTGTCATTTGGGTGGGACCCCAATTAATGTCCCATCCACTTGCTCAAATCTGATTGGGCGTTTTAGTGGGTTAGTCTTTATGCCCAATTGTTCAACGATAGGGAGTCCGATAAAGCATCTAGGGCACCCAGTATCAATGACAGCTTCTAACTCCCCAGGCTCCCCCGTGTTCGGTACCACTAACTTGACCTTGACTGTAAAAGGTATGATGGGATCACTCACCATTGGGTCATCTTCGCTGGTCAGGTTCTCGGGGATGTGGTGTCAGTCTGGTGGTCCGTTGCTCCCATCTGTGTAGAGGGGACTTTCCCAGCTGTGTCTAGTGAACCAGCTAATGTCCGGAGGTTTTCCTTGACTTTTCCGACCTCTACCAGCCATACTAGACTTTGACTATGGTGCTTGTGGTACAGGAGCAGGGGCTAGACAGTCTGCTGCTCTATGGGCATCTTGGCCACAGCGGTAACATTTCAGCATCCTATTGGGTCGGTTATGAGCAGCTTTGTCTGATCTGGTCAGTGGTCTCCTAGCCACAATTCTCTTAGGTGGTGCTGCCGAAAGGGGTTTTCTATATGGGTTGATGCTGTGGTCTAACCTGAGGGAGGCAACATACCATGCTTGTAAGGTCTCTGGTATTCCCCTAATGTCACAGGCCTCCTTTACCACTGGATCAATGGCATTTTTAAAGTAGTGTAAAGTCATTTTTCAGGCCAATCCATGAGTGGCTTGCGACCCTTCTAAAGTCCCAAATAAAGTCTGACAACGGTTGCCTGCTTTGTCTCATTTCCATTAATTTCTCTTCATTCTCTGCCACCCTGTCTAGATTTTCAAATCTGAGTCTTAATAATCGAATAAATCTGTTAACATTGTGTAATTCGGGGGCTTGTTCATTGTATAGTTGGGCCACCCAGTCAGAAGCATCTCCTTCATTCATCCCATCTGTTATGGCCGTAACAAAATCGCGCTCTGTGGCGAATTGATCCCCAAATTGTTCTATATGGGATTGGATTAGAGTGAGGAAGTAATAAAAATCTTCATGGCAGCCATCAAATATGGCCTTAAATGATATTTTGTCCGGCCTGGGCCATGGTTGGGGAGGTGGTACAGGCCAGGCTCCTGCAGGCTGAACTGGAATGAAAGGAGCCAGGCAGGCAGCGTATCTAGCCTGGGCAGGGCCCCTGAAGCCTGACTGGGTGGTGCCTCTCTGGAATAGGGGTCCCTGCGGCCTTGCTCCAGGTTGGGGTTGCAATTGTGGTTGCCATGAGGAAGATGGGTGTGGCCTGGTTCCCTGCCCGGGTGGAGGGGAAGTGACTGTTGTCTGTTGTCTTGGCAAACCCCCTTCAGTTCAGGACTTTGTTGGTGCTGGCTTCCATTGGCACTGAATCCACCCCTGACCTGGATAAAATCCTCACCCTGGAGGGATCCTTTCTGCAGGGGGTAATCTTCCTTCTGGAAAATGAGGGGATTGCCTTGGAGGCTGCAACATACCTCTATCAGTTGATCCTTCTTGCTGGGCCTCTCCAACTGGCATCTGTGTAATTTCTTCATCCCTCACGATACTTGGATAAGAGAAAATGGGTTGTCTCAGACTTCCACTCATCCAAGCAGGCTGTGAGATCACGCCTGTCACCTTTAAAGTCTGGAACTGTTGTGGTAAATCTGTCATCGATGGACTCCCAGAATAACCCTGGGGGGTGTCGTCTTGAGAGAATTCTGACGCAAAGTGTCCCTCTTCCCTCCAATATGGTTCAATAGCTGTATGCATGGGGCTGGAGGAAGACTTTTCTTCAGCTAGTCCAGTTAAATCTGGGTTGTAACATTTCTTCAAGTTGAAAAGCTTTGGCCTGGCTCCCAGGTCTTTTTCCTCCACTGCCCTGCTTAAGGCATCCATCATCTCCAAACAGGGACTGACAGCTCCAGCTAGTGCTCCGGAGGGGGGCCCCCCCACAAGTCCCCTCCTGCACATCTTCAATTTCAGCTGATTGTTGATCTTTCTCTATCTCTGGGAAAAAATCTCGGGATTATCAGCCAAACCCCTTTAGGAAAGAAAAGTTGAGTTTTGGAAATAAATGTTAGGCATCCAGAAATTGTCCATGGTAATCAATCACTCCGAGACAAGTATAATCTCCAATTGATTTATTAGGAACAGCTCTGGTACCTCTACAGCAATTTCCATAACTGATACTCATTTCCAACGCATCTCCCAAATTCCACCCTATCTCCTCCCACTTACTATACTTCATAAATCACGAGAACCAGTTAACTGCAGCTGGAATTTTTTAATGCGACATACTAAATAACCTTGGCTGTTCAACTCCCTCCCCACTCCCCCTTGCATTGCATTTTTCACATTCTTGTGGCAGCTGAACTCAGAGCTGACATTCGGTCAAGGTCATGTTATTCCTGCACCTGGAGAAGGAATGGTTGAAGGGATGTCTCAAGTTGGGACGGATGGTGATTGGACCACGCGATGGACTGATGGGTGCAGGGGTTGGTTTTGATTTTTTTTTTGAAAACAATTTTATTAGTTTTTAAAAACAAACAAACAAACAAAACATAAAAACATCCAGCTTTCTTTCATAAATGTACAAACAGTGTGTTGGTTGGTTTACCAGTTTTTGTGCATTCATTTCGTAGTCTCAATTACAGTTACATTACATAATAACTCATATTATCAATCAAAAATTATATACCCTAGTATCACTATCAAACAATCATTTGACTATGATTTTATTCATTCATACTTTACGAGATAACTATAATTTTCTTAATTTATTTTATAACAAATCATATAATCATACCAAATCTATCCTGAAGACACTTTATAAATGTGATATTAAATAAAAAAGAAAAAAATCTCTTTATATATTCATTATTATCTAAAATTCTAAATATTCTATTATTGTATTTTATCATCCAACCATTGATAGAAAAGGTCCCAAATTTTATAAAATTGTTTATCCTCTTGTTCTCTAATTTCAAATGTCAATCTACTCATTTCAGCACATTACAATATTTTCTTAATAATTTCTTCCTGCAATAGTATTTTCTCATTTTTCCAGTTTTTAGCAAATACAATCCTAGCTGCTGTTAATACATTTACAATCCGGTATTTCAAATCTTTGTTATATGTATCAGATAAGATTCCCAATAAAAAGGTCTCTGGTTTCAAATCTATGTGTTTCTTTGTCATTTTTTCCAACCACATGCGAATTTTGGTCCAGTATTTTCTAGCATCCTCGCAAGTCCACCACATATGGTAATATGAGCCAGGTATCAGATGACATTTCCAGCATTTTTCAGATTTATTCTTGAACATTCTTGCTATTCTTGTCCGGGGAAAGTGCCATCTGTAAAACATCTTATACAAATTTTCTTTATAAGCTGTTGACATAGTCATTTTATAATTTTGAGACCACAATTTTTGCCATTTCTCTAAATCAATCCCATATCCAAAATTCTTCCCCCAAGCAATCATAGTTTCTTTGACTTGTTCTTCCTCTAATTTAATTTCCAGTAAATAACCATATAATTTTTTAATCACCTTTTCATCAGTACCTGTCAAGATCTTATCTAAATCAGTCAATTTATCATAAAATCCCTCTGTTTTAAAATCCTCATCATACCTTGAATGTATTTGCGCATATGAAAACCAATTCATCTTTATACCTTGTTCCTCTAAGTTTTGCATCGATTTAAGTTCACCCTTTTCATCCAGTATTTTCCCATAACTAACTGTGTTCATTCTTATAAATTATAGGATAGGAAAATGCTTCAATGGTCGATAACCAAACTGGAATTTTCAAATAACATTGTCTTTTGATCTTCTCCCAATTTAACCACAAAGACTCCCATATATAATGTCTTCTAAAATAGCCCTGCGTTTTAGTTCCCTTATACCATAGAAAGGCATGCCAGCCCAACAGCAAAGCATGACCACCTAATGTCAACAATCTAGTCTTTCTTAGGGTTATCCATTCCTTGGCCCACATCAGATTTGCAGCTTGATAGTACAACTCCCAATCAGGCAAACCAAAACCTCCTCTAATTCTGGCATCTTGTAGAAGTTTTAACTTTATTCTTGCTTTCTTACCTTGCCATATGTACTTCAACACAATTTTATTTAACTCTTCAAAATAGTCTTTTCCAAGCCTGATTGGTATTGTTTGAAACAAGTATAAGATTCTGGGTAGGATATTCATCTTGATTGTTGAGATTCTCCCTATTAGTGATAGTTGTAGATTTTCCCATTTCTTCAAGTCTAATGCTATCTGTTGTTTAAGTTTAATATAATTGTTCTCTTTTAATGTACTGCATCTTGGTGTCAAGTATATCCCCAAATACTTGACCTTGTTGGTGACTTGAAAGAAGTAAATATTTTCCCTAATTTTGGCTGTACCAACAATTGTTCATATTGGTTTTTGATATGTACTTCTTGTAAGCAAATTATATCAAATTTTAGTTTCTCTAATTTGTGAAAAATTTTCCTTCTTTTAATCACCTTTAATTAAGTCCATTTATATTCATTGTAATCAGTTTTTTCTCTTCCGTGGTTATATCTTGTAGTTAGGTTTGGCAGCTCTCGTAGATCTTGGTTCACGTTGTTCTTTGATCTCCACCTGTCCACCTACTGCGCCTTCTTCTTTTTCAGTCCCCATTTGGTCCTCTTGGAATTCAATTAGTGAGACCTCTTTTTCTATCTCTTCCTCTCTCCTTCCAAAAAATTATGCGTAGAAAAGTTCTGCTTTCTCAATTGAATCAATTCTATGTCTCTGTTCTTGCCAGGTAAACATTAGTCCTTCTGGAATCAACCATCTGTAATTCACCTCCTTTTTCAGTAACATTTTAGTCAGGAATCGATATTCTCATCACATATCTTGTAAAGACTCGATATACCTCATCTACTCCATCCATCATCTTTTCCTCTGTTATTTCCAAGGCTTCAGCCAGAATTTCTATCATTATCGCAGCTAGGTTTTGACCTTTTTCTTCCTCTATATTTTGAAATCTAAGATAGAATTCTGACCTGTCCATCTTCCACTTCAGCATCCCACTTTTATCTTGTTCAACCACTGTTAGTCTGATATCAATATTTCCAATCTTCTCCTCTCTTTGTTTATCTTCTTCAATTTTTTGGAATCTCTCATCATTTCACCATCATTTGTTGAATATTTTCAATTTTTTCATCAGTCTTGCCTGTTCTTTGTTCAATATTCTCTATTCTCTTTTCAATGGTATCTGATTTTGTTTTAATGTCTTTAATGGACAAATTAATGTCTTGGATTCCTTGCATAATCATCTGTAGAGTCACTTTTTCTTGTTCTATATCTTGCTTTAACATTGTCTGAATTAAGCGTTGACCTCCAGATGGTGGGGAGGCGGAAGTGGAAGTTGAGGCACCAGAAGGTATGAGTTTCCTACTCATTTTGAACATCGAAATCTTCAAGTAGCCAATTATAATCCAAAATGTGGGGTAGAGGTGGTAAAAAATAACAAATAAAAGGAAAGAAAAATTCTTCAGGTTCTTCAAGACCTTAATCCAATTATAAAATGATCAGTTGTAATCCAAGGTAAAAAATGGAAATAAGAAAAAGAAAAAAGCCCAATAATAATAAAAAAAAGAATGAGAGAGAAAATTTCTTCAGGTTCTTCACACCTTAATCCAATTGAAAGGTCTCAAAAGTGAAAAATAAAAAAACAAAGAAAAACCATAAAGATGAACTAAAAATATGAATGGCAAAAAAGAAAATCCCAATAGAAAAAGAAAAAGGAGAGATTCTGAAGCTTTCCCTTTAAAGCAAAAGGCAAAAATAAAAATATTACAAAAATAAAGATTTTTTTTCCTTTAAGGAGAAAAAAAAAGGAAAAGAGTACAGTAAGACTGGTGAGGAGGGGCGGCACAGCTAAAAATAAAATATAAAAGAACACACTGCACTTTATTTAATTATCCAAGGCTCTTATTAAAGGTCTCTTCTCCACAAGCTTCAAAGCCAAACTTCAATTGTTGATAGGAGTCCAGAAGAACACAAAAATAACACTCTCTTTTTTTTTTAAATAGATTTTATTGAATTTACAGTTTAAAAACACATCAACAGTACATTTATAGAATAGAAAGAAAACGGCTGGGGGGAAAGAAAGAAAACACCCGGCCTAACACACCAGATAAGGGCTGGTTGGGAGGAAGAGAAAGGATATAGAGGGAAAGGGGGGAAGGGAGGGGGAGGGAGAATAGGGTAAAAGTACAATTAAAAGCGAATGATATCTTTTTGTGACAGTCTGTAAGGATCATTTCTCTTTGTCATATCCAATCTACTCCTCTTTTCCATTATGTTTGTTACTCTATATCATTTACATAATTTGTCTCTGTGTAAGCCAATTATACCATGAGTCCCAGTTGTTGTAAAATGTTGAGGACTCTTTGTTTTTTAGCGCTATAGTTAGTTTATCCATTTCAGCACACTCACAAATTTTCTGAATAACCATTTGCTCTGAAGTTGTATGAGGTGATTTCCAACATTGAGCAAACGCTAGTCTAGCCACAGTTAGAATATGGATTATTACATATTTTGTCTTTTTGGATAAATATCTATCAGAGATCCCTAACAGGAAGAACTCTGGTTTATAGTCTATTTGTTCTTTAGTTATCTCCTCCAACCATTTTCTGATTTTTTTGCCAAAATTTTTGGGTAGTTTTACAAGACCACCACGTGTAGAAAATGTTCCTTCAGTGCTTTTGCATTTCCAACACCCTGAGCTCGTTAGGGTTCATCTTTGCCAGCCTCGAAGGGGGTAAGTGCCATCTATATAACATTTTATACATATTTTCTTTGTACGCCGCCGATTTCGTAATCTTGATGTTTCTATTCCAGATCTTTTCCCATTCTGTTAATGTAATGCCTCTTCCAATATTCCTACTCCACGTTATCATGTTCCCTTTTACTATCTCTTGCTCTAATTCTACCTCCAATAAGTATTTATAAAATTTAGAAATATTCTTTTTATTTGATCCTAATAAGATTTTATCTAAGTATTGTAGTTTGCTATAAATTCCAAACTCTTTGATATCTTGTTCGTATCTACTATGGATTTGTATATATAACCACTGGTCAATTTTAAATCCCTGTTCCTGTAAATCCTGTCGAGTTCTTAATTTTCCTAGAGAGTCTAATAAATCTTTATATTTAATCGTTTTTGTTATATCCAAATCATTGGGATGTACATTGCCTCCATTGTTGAAAGCCAAATCGGAATTTTTAAATAGTGTTTTTTGAATATTTTTTTCCAGTTAGCTAGTAATGAATCTCTAATAAGGTGTCTATGGAAGTACAACTTTCTAGTTTTCCCCACTTCCCATAAAAATGCGTGCCACCCTCTCTGAAGGTCATGCCCTTCTAAAGCTAAGGTTCTTTTATTGAGTAAGTTAACCCAGTCTTTTATCCATAATAATTTGGCTGCCCAATAATATAATTCCCAATTTGGGAGCGCTAGCCCCCCTCTACTTTTTGCATCTTGTAAGGCCTTAATATTGATCCTAGCTTTTTTCCCTTGCCAAATAAATTTATTTTAAGTGTTACCTTATTTATATCTTCAAAAAAATTTTTGGGTAATTTAATTGGAATTGTCTGGAGTAAGTAAAGAAATTTTGGTAGGATGTTCATTTTGATCGTGGCAATCCTGCCCAGTGTTTGCCTGGCTTGTGGTGTGGAGATTTTTTTGTTTGTGAGTGCAGGCTTCCAAATGATTGACAATCTGGCAATCTATTCATGCTTTCTGGTCTTTTTTCAATCTCTATGGCTTCTCTGATGATTCTGTGGCTGGGGTTTTCTATGGTGGCTAGGGTTTTGGTGCCATTGAAGTTGATGCTATGACCTGTGGCTTCCATGTGTTGGACTAGTGAGGAACAAACACAGACAGATCCCCCCTGATACCTCCAGCTCAAACACACCCCAACCAGGCACCCAGATGAAACCTAGCTTCCTAACTAATGATAGCCGTCCATTTACCCGGAGCCAAGCTGCACTAAAGGCCTCCAATAAAGTAACACAATGTTGCCAGCCAATCAAGATACAAAAAGAGCCAAAAAAACAGACAGAAGATATTAGAAACACCAATCAAGCAGAACACAGCAAACTCCAAGACCAATAAACACAGACCAAGACTCCCTACCAATCAGGGTGAAGAAAAAACCATTCTGGCACAGCAATAGGCTGCCCCAAATTTAAATCTGAAACCACTGTAAAAGTCAGACTCACAGATGAACACTATACAGAAGCCTGATGATGGCAGATGAGATTCTCCCGAAACGTTGCTACAACTTTAAAAGCACAACTACAATGACATGGGAAAATACCCGAACAAAGCTGAATGCCATATATGTGTGTGTGTGTGTGTGTGTGTGTGTGTGTGTGTTATGACTCCCCTTCAAAATGCAAACGAACAAAACAGAAAGCAGCCGTTTCAAATTAAATCCAACAGAAAGAAGTCTTACAAGATAATGGCTGGCAGAAATCTCATTCCACAGCATAAATCTTTACTCCGTCCGGCAATAAATCTCAAGTCTCAAGCCTCAAGTGAGGACGTTGCTGTAACGTCCTCACTCACTAAGTCACTTTGTTCCTGGCAAATTGTACCTGCCCAGCTGTGTCCTTTTATACTCATTGAGGCAACGTGCTAATTTACTGACTCGCCCTCCTCATTCGCTCCAGCTGATTTTGCCTTCTCAAATGTCTTCTGTTCCTTACATTTAACCACAAATTTTCCAAGTTCTCATCTCCACTAGAAGACTCTCTCAAAACTTCCCTGTCAGCCATTCCCGGCTGTTGATCAGATAAGGAACCAGAGGAGGTCAAAGGTCCTGACAATTCTAATACATCAGGTCTGTCATCCTTTGTCACGTCCATCTCCTCATCCTGGTTACTAGTCCAATCACTGAGCCATGCCGGCTCATATTTTTCTGCCATGTCCTCCTCACTTGAACTCATATCAGTCACAGGAGCTGAATCCAAGCCCAGAGCCACAACATATATATATATATATATATATTGTGATTGGAAGGATCGGTCCTGTTAAGAGTTTTGAATCTGATGACTGTTAGATCGTGGATTGACGTCAGAACCAGGAAACGTTAATCTGAAGGGCAAGCCAGTTAATTAGCACGTTGCCTTAATGGGTATAAAAGGACACAGCTGAGCTGGTGCCTTTTGCCAGAAACAAAATGACTATTTTGAATGAGGACGTTTCTGCAAAGAGATCTCTGTTTGTTTGAATTTTGAAGAGGAGTTCTAACCGTTTCTGCCGTATCTTGTTATTTTCCTTCAGTTTGATTTGATTGTGAAACGGCTGCTTTGTGTTTGTTCGTTTGAATCTCCAAGAGGAGACATAACATTATTGTTTCTGGCCTAAACAAACCATCTTTCAAGCAAGATGGATTTAAATGAACTGCAGCGTTTGGTAGAGCAACAGCAACAACAAATTAATCAGCTACTGCAAAGCAATGTGACGCTTCAGAATCAGGTAACACAATTGCTGAATTATGTTTCCAGCTTACCAAGCCCTGCTGCTGTTCCTCCTGCCCCTCCTGTGAGGAAAAGCCCAGTATCCATGCCGGAGAAATTTTCTGGGCAAACGGACATGTTTCCGGCATTTCTGGGGCAGTGTCAATTATTTATGTCCTTGAGGCCTGAAAACTTTCCAAATGATCGGGCCAAGACAGGATTCATTCTTAGCCTTTTATCTGGGCAGGCTGCTAATTGGGCTACTCCTTTGTTAGTTCAAGATAGCCCGTTGTTGAATGATTTCCAGGGTTTTCTTCAACAAATGAGAGTAATGTTTAAGAACCCAATTAAGATACAAACTGTGGACAGACGTTTGTGGGATATAAATCAGGGGAAACGTTCCCTGCAAGATTACGTTGCAGAATTTCGTTTGCTGTGTTTGGACTCCAATTGGAATGAACCGGCTCATATGGCTGCATTCCAGGAAGGTTTGTCTGATGCCATCAAAGATGAGCTGGTCCATGCAGAGAGGGCTTTAACTTTGGATGCATTGATAGTTCAGTGCTTACGAATTGAAGCTCGTTTACAGCAACGTGGACGCAAATGGCTCGGTATGGAATCATCTTCATTTTCTCGTGCACATCCCACGCCACCGAGAGTTTTCCAACCCACGGTTAATGTTGAGGAGCCGATGGAGTTAGGCGCACTCCACCCTCACTTAACAGTACGAGAACGATCGAGAAAGTTCCAGGAAGGCTTGTGCCTTTACTGCGGGGGTCTGGGACATTTTGTTAATTCCTGCAAACGGAGAGGGACCTGCAGATCCGTACCTGAAACCACTCTTGTCTCGTCAGGAAAACAGGGTAGACCTGATCTCAAGGAAACCCTAGGTCGGACACATTTCACATCCCCACCTCAAATTGCTGAAGTAAATCCTGGCCCTCCTCGGCATTTACTTTTGGACACTCGAATTTTTCTACAGTCACAGAAGGAGGGAATTCCCGCTGTTGCGTTGGTGGACTCAGGGGCTACAACCAGCTTTATGGACCGAGTTTTTGCTAAGCACTATGGGATCCCATTGGTTGCTGTACATCCACCCATTAAGGTGGAAACCGTGGATGGGCGTGAGCTCAAGTCTGGGCCCATTCGTTTCACCACTCAGCCAGTGCGTATGATCATTGGGGATCATGAGGAGGCGATAAGTTTTATATCACCTCAAACCTTCATCTCCCTTTGGTGCTCGGAATGTCCTGGTTGCGTTTGCACAATCCGTCGGTGGCTTGGTCGCAGAACGGTATTTCTTTTCCAAGTCTCCAATGTGTAGACCACCTGAGACAATTGGAACGAGCGACACCTCCATTGGCTGTGGGAGAAAGAGTGGGGTTGTCAACGAAACATCGTCGAGTTAATCATCAGACTCGGGGGAAGGGCCCTGCGGTGGGGGATAGTGTTGTGATTGGAAGGATCGGTCCTGTTAAGAGTTTTGAATCTGATGACTGTTAGATCGTGGATTGACGTCAGAACCAGGAAACGTTAATCTGAAGGGCAAGCCAGTTAATTAGCACGTTGCCTTAATGGGTATAAAAGGACACAGCTGAGCTGGTGCCTTTTGCCAGAAACAAAATGACTATTTTGAATGAGGACGTTTCTGCAAAGAGATCTCTGTTTGTTTGAATTTTGAAGAGGAGTTCTAACCATTTCTGCCAGTCGTTGTCTTGTTATTTTCCTTCAGTTTGATTTGATTGTGAAACGGCTCCTTTGTTTGAATCTCCAAGAGGAGACATAACATATATATATATATATATATATATATACAAAAGAAAAAAGGATTACTAAAGGGAGCCTCTCATCTAAAAAATTAAAAAATCAAAAAAGAGAAGAAAGAATAACTATATATATGGAAAAAAACAGTCCAGTTAACAGAGCTAAATCACGATAGAAGTCCAGTAGAAAAAAAAAGTGAAAAAATAAAAAGCCAAGCCTCACTGTGACGTTTCCATTTAAAAACAGCCGCTTACTCAGTTCTGTCAAAACTTTTACAGATTTCCCTTTTTTTTAGGGTGTCCTTTAAGTCTCAGAATAATAGTTTAAAAAAAAAGTTCTCACCCAAGCCGACACACTTTCTCTTTCAGTCTCTTCCATTCCAGAGCTGTCCCAACTTCAGCAGCTTAATGGCTGCCTCTCAGCCGCTAGCAAAAGGGCTTCTCCTGGATCAACCAGGGACTTTGCGATGTCCCTGGGATCCACAGGATGTGCCCTTCACTATCACCATCTCTACAGGACAGTTTAGGTCCGTTTGGACCGACCAGGGGCTGAGATATCGGCTGCAATCTTGGAGCTTGATTGCAGACCATACCGCCACGACGCCAGCTCCTCCCCTCTCCCGGGTTGGTTTTGATTTTTGATTTACTGAGGGAAAACCCAGAACTTTCAGATTCGGGTTTTCTCAGATGTGCCAGTATGACTTTTCCAATAAAAAGAAACTTTGAGAAAATGCCTGGCTCAGAGTTGTTGATTGGGATCTGGTTTTGCTGGAATGCTGACATTAACCCAAATCACTAATTGTCAAGCAGCACCCTGAAAGGGTCCAGGGTGCTGAGCCCCAGTACTGACCTGCTCATTGGGCAATGCAAAGACTCAGCAAAGATGGAGAGAAAGAGAAAATCATAGAAGGAGCCATGTAGACAGATACTGGGGGAGCTGATCAAGACCCTGTATTCTCCTTCTGAAGATGTGGTGCAAACCATTGAAGCTGCAGCGATGGCACAAAGGATTGGCACTCAGCCGAAGGAGATGGATTCCTGGAAAAGTTGCCAGTCTGATCCAACTCCAGAGATGGGATGAGTGGAGAGGCCCCCTGAATGTCGTTTCAACTCCAGCCCAGTGAAACCATTCCATGATCCAGAGTGGAGAGATAGAGCACTGGAGTCTGACTGCTTCAGGGACTGGAACCTGTTGCTTCTGTCTCAGAGCCAATCATTGAAAGGTCTCCTGGAGCGTTTGAGTGACTCGAAGAGAGAATGTAGAGGTCTCAACCTTCTCAACTGAGATGGAGCTTAATGCAACCCATGTTCACTTTTCGTGATCCAAGACATGGCAGTGGAGCTAGTGTTACATCAGCCTCTTTATTCTCAGCCAGAGATGACAGAGGAATCAGTCCAGGACAGCAGGGCCAAGCCGTAGATGGGAGACAGCAGATGCAGCCGGCGTTTGGAATGCTGCAACCCCCAGCTGCTTCAACTCACCAACCTGCCTTCATGCTAACTCCCCCCCTCCCCCCACAAATTGTATTTTCCCTGGCTGGGGCTTCTATCCCAGTCACAGATGGGTTCAGTGCCAGTGAATGCCACCACTGTTTCCTGGACCACTATGGGCTCATTTAGTCCCAACAGTCTTGCCGCAACAGTGGGGTCTGATCCAGCCACCAGATGTAGCACACACACCAGTTGCAACTCAACAACCAACACAACTACAGGTCCCTGCCCCACCACAAGCTGCGATATAGCTGCCAGCTGCAGCACCATAACAGATTCATGCTCAGCCATCAGCTGAGGTCCCGCCACCTGTCACAGTACATTAGCAGGTCCCTGCCCTGCCGCCAGCTGCCGTGCATCAGCAGGTCCCCACCCTACTGCCAGCCACCACACAGAAACAGGTCCCTGCCTGCAGCCAGTCACCATGGCTGTTCTGCCAGCTGTTCAGCCTGCACCCCCAGTAAGGCTACTACTCCACGAGTTAGAGCGACGTTTGATGGAAAACCAGCTTATTTCCTTAGCAGAGTCTGGGCTCTCATAGATCAATTTGGAGAAACAATACAAGACAGATTGTGATCTAGTTTCGGCTATTTCAGAAGTCATGAATGAAGGGGATGCTTCTGACTGGATAGCCCAGCTACACAATGAGGGGGCTGTAGAACTAAATGACACTGATGGATTCGTTGAGCTGATTTGGGCAGATATGAAGACCCTGACCGAGTCAATGAGAATGAAACCACAATAAAAGTGATGAAACAAAGTAATCAACCCATAAAAGATTTTGTGTGGGATTTTAGACAGGTCATGGGGAATCTTGGACATTGGCTGACAGAATCTTTCTGCACTATTTTAAAGAAGCCATTGATCAGGAAGTCAGAACAGCCTGTGGCATCCAAGGGATACTAGAGCAGCTGCAAGACTGGTATACCATGTCTATAGCTCTGGATAGAGAAATTCACCCACATCACAGACCCTCATCCAAAAATCCCCCGAGGAGAGCTTTGGCCAGACCTCCTTTAACTAAGCATGCAGAGGCCGCTTCTGCACAGCCTACAGAAGTCATCAAATGCTATCGTTGTGGTCAAGCAGGTTATTGGTCTTCCGAATGCCTAGCTCCTGCACCAGTTCCTCAACCACAGCCAACTGCAGCTGTCAGAGGCAGAAGGGCTCCACATAAGCCCCTGGATGCCAGCTGATTTGCCAGACAAGCCGTAGAGGTTCCCCTCCCCACAGAAGGAACAAGGTACCTCCGGCCAAAGAAGCTCTTCCCAAAGAGGCTAGTGAGGAAGATGACCTGATGGTGAGTGCAGCCACCACCCCTTTTTACAGTTAAAGTGAAGTTATCAGTGCCTGAGACTGGGGAGCAAGGAGAATTAGAAGCAGTAATAGATGCAGGCTGTACCCGGTGTTTAATTGGTATCCCAATCATTGAACAATTAGGAATAAAATCTAGAAACCTAAAATGGCCAATCAGATTTGAACAGGGGGATGAAACTTTGATTGGTGGGACCCCAGCCACCCAAATTACAAAACTGATTAGATTGGAGATGGGAAGACATTGTGAACTTATATGATTTGTAGTTGTAGGAATCTGTAATATTGGGCCTTGCGTTGCTAGACAAATGGGCCCCTACTATTAAATAGGAGGATGAATCCAGAAAAATCATCATTGGCATTGGCCCGCTGCCCCCAGTCCCTCCTAACAAGAGACTGCTGATAAATAGGGGCCAGCGGCCAGAAACAGCAGCTATCGTTTCAGACTCTTCTCCGGATGAGACCCCTATTCCTAAGGAATATAGAGACTTAGCTAAGACATTTAGTGAGGAGGAATGCAATATCCTGCCCCCACATCGAGCTACTGATTATGCCATCAAATTAGAACCCAAGCAAAATTGCCAAAATCATGTACTCCATGATGCCTGCTGAAATGACTGAGTTGAGGAAGTACATCGATACCACCTTAGCCAGAGGATTCATCGAGATGGCAAAATCTAAAGTGGCAGCCCTGGTATTATTTAAAGAGAAGAAGAATGGGGTTTTAGATTATGTATGGATTTTAGGAGGTGTGTGAATGGGATGTGTGTACAAAATGCATATCCCCTACCCCTAATGAAGGACTTGCTGAATCACCTGTCAAAAGGCAAGGACTTTACCAAGCTAGACCTAATGGAAGCCTATTACCAAGTCTGCATAAAAGAGGGAGATAAGTGGAAAACTGCATTTAACTGCCCGCTGGGGAGCTTCCAATTCCAATTTTGGACTCCAAGGGCCATCACTGTGTTTATGCAGCTGATCAATGAAGTGCTTCATGTGCACCTGTATAAAGGAGTCCTAGTTTACCTGAATGACATTCTTATATTCAGTAAGACTCTGGAAGAGCATGTTAAACTAGTCGGACAAGTACTGAAAAAACTAGCTGCTAAACTTTACGTGAAGCTGTCAAAATGCAAATTCCATAAGGAGTTTTGGACTACTTGGGCTACCAACTCTCAAATCAGGGGATTGAAATGGACCCTGGAAAGATGAAGGCTGTATTAGATTGGCAACACATAAGCAACTTCAAAGCTTCCTGGGTTTTGCAAATTTTTATAGGCAATTCCTTCCTTCCTTCGCAGAGTTAGTACTCCCTTTAAGAGTTACTGAAAACTGGTCCTTCTCCAACCAAACTGAAACCTAGCCAACCTCTTGCTTGGACAATGGACTGTCAAAAATCCTTTGAAACTCTAAAGCACCTTTTCACGATGGAGCCTTTCCTCCAACATCCTGATCCAAATAAACTCTTCATAGTCCAAGCCGATGCCAGTGATGTGGCTGTAGCAGCTGTGCTACTTGAAAGGAACTTTCAAGATGAGCTGATGCCTTGTGCTTATGTGTCAAAAAAGTTGACACCAAATGCAGATGGGCGATTTGGAAAAAGGAGGCTTTTGCTGTGTGATGGGCTTTCCTATCTTGGGGACATTTTCTGGAGGGAGCTAAGGAGCCCTTCAAGATGTGGACTAATCACAAAAACCTTGAGGGTCTGAAGACTCCTTGGAAACTCAACCCCAAACAAGTTCACTGGGCTCAGTATTTTAAATGCTTTAACTTCAAACTAAAATATATTTGGCTGATGTTTTGTCCAGAAAACCCCAATTTGAGAGCCGACGAGAGGAAATAGTGCATGCCATGATCTCCAAAGCCCAGCCAGCAGCCCAAGCAACCACTAGAGCACAAAACAAGCATTGTTCCGACCTCCCCAAAGACAAATTGATAGAAGATTTAAAAGCTGCACTGTCAAATGATATGTGGTTTAATGAAAACCAAACAGACTTAACTTTGAAGGAAGGATTGGCTTGGAGAGGAAGTAAAATTTATGTGCCTGACAACATGAGACTAATGGTGTTAAAGCAGAGTCATGACTCTTGGCTAGGGATGCATTTTGGATTTCTAAAACCCTCCATCTAGTGGGGAGACAGTTTGGTGGCCAAGGATGAAAACAGACATAGAGGACTATGTAAAAAGTTGCTCGGTTTGTGCAACCATGAAAAATAGACCAGGGAAACCACCTGGGTTTCTCCAACAGGTTGCAGAGCCAACAAAACTCTAGGAGGAGATTGCAATAGACTTTATTGTTGAGCTCCCAGATAGCAGTGGGAATACAGTAATTTGGATGGTCATCGACTTATTCTCCAAGCAGGCACATTTCACTGCTTGCAATGGACTACCTTAGGTGGAGAAGCTGGCAAAACTTTTTGTGAAACATATTTACAGGCTTCATAGAGTTCTGTGGTAAGTAATTTTGGATCGTGGGGTCCAGTTCACTGGTAGGTTCTCGAGGGAGTTCCTAAAGTGCATTGGATCATCCCAGGGGCTTAGCTCTGTATTCCATCCAGTTATGAATGGATTGGTGGAATGTGAGAACACCATGGTGGAACAATACATTAGATGTTATGTAAATTATCAACAGGAAAATTGGGCTGACTTGTTACCATTCACAGAGTGGCTTATAATAATGCTGTACACAGTAGTACTGGTTTGACACCTTTTCAAATAACTACTGGCATAGATTTTGTTCTGATGCCTGAATTACCTAGAGAACCACCCAGCTCCATGTCCCTAACAGAATGGATGGACTGGTTAAAGAAAGGACGGGAAAATACAAATAAAGCTTTAGTAGAAGCAGCTGAAGAATTTAAAAAACAAGCAAACATCAATGTCTCCAACCACTTTTCTGTGTGGAAGACAAAGTATATTTGTCAATATAAAAAATACTGTATAAAAAAAACCTATGATTAAGGTTACCAACTAAAAAACTTGTACCGAAATTCCTATAGTGAAAGTAATTAAACCGGTATTGTTCAGCTTAGCCTCCCACGAATACTAGGGAAAATACATCCAGTATTCCACAGCAGCCTATTAAAACCAGCAATAGGTTCTACTTTAAGATCTATACCTGCTGTTCCTCCAAAACCTGTGGTAGTACAAGGTGAAACACATTATGAAGTTTAAAAAATTCTTGACTCTCGACTGCAAAGGGGCCGGTTACAATATTTAGTTCACTGGAAAGGGTAGCCTTTGTCAGAAGCTACTTGGGTGAAAAGTTGGAATGTCAAAGGTGATAGATTAGTTAAACAATTTCATGATAAATTTCCTGACAAGCCAAAAGGTCCTCCTGGGGGATGGGGAAAGAGGGCTAATGTGTTTTGTCTATTTTATTTTCTAGGACATGGTTTTCTCTTCAGAGTGGGGAGCCTGTCAGCTTTGGAAGCATATTAACACCAGAAACTTCCACGCCACCACATTCCTGTGCCTGGGAAATTTGGAGGGGGGATTTTTAAAGTGTTAGTAATTAGTCACAATAGCATTCTTCTTTTTGGTCAAGATCATGTTATTCCTGCACCTGGAGAAGGAGTGGTTGAAGGGATGGCTCAAGTTGGAACAGATGGTGATTGGACCATGTGATGGACTGGTGGGTGTAGGGGTTGGCTTTGATTTTTGATTTACTGAGGTTTTCCGGAACTCTCAGATTCGGGTTTTCCCAGATGTGCCAGTATGACTTTTCCAATAAAAAGAAACTTTGAGAAAATGCTGTCTCAGAGTTGTTGATTGGTATCTGGTTTTTGCTGGAATGCTGACATCCCTCATGTATGCCTTAGTTTTTGCATAGCTGTACAACAATTATGTAAGCAGCCAATATGATGAAAACCAAGATAAATGTGTTCTACAAAGTATGGAAGGAGGATTATTAGCATGAATTGGCATGCATGCTCATAGATGCCATTCTGCCATGGTAAAACCATCATGTTTTCCCAGTCACTACCTCTGCAATCTGTAGGCCAAAGTCATGGCAGAAACACCAGTGGGAGTTATTTTTTATCTTCTCTAGAGCCCTTACAGGATGTCTATGGAGATTCTCAGTCATTCAGGTCATTGTAGTCTCAAAAGTGCTTTTTCAAAAAGGCAATTGGACTATTTTTTCCTTGAGAAGGAAAACTTCATCAGTTGGATAGGTTTTGACAGGATGGTGGAAGGGATAGAAGTGGGGGATGGAAGGATTCTAAGCAGAGGGTGCTTGAATGGAGGGTGCTTGTGCACTCCACTAATGTGTCTCAGCATTCCAGTGAAACTCCCCATTTCATTCAGTACTCAGAAACAAAATTCATCCAAGTAAGAATTTATTGAAGAAGTCATATTGGCACATCTGGGAAAACCCAAATCTGAAAGTTTTGGGTTTTCCCTTCCCAATTGAAAATCAAAACCCACCCCCTGCATCACATAGTCCAATCAACCATCGTTCCAACTGGATACATTCCTCCAGACACTCCTGTCCAGGTGCAGGAAACCTTGTCCTTGACTTTTGAGAAGAATGTTGTTGAATCTAATCTTACTCCTCTCTATGAAATCCTCCCAAATTCCCGGGCACAAAAATGTGGCAGCCTCAAAGTTTCTAAGTAAAATATGGCTTCCAAGGCTGACAATGTGAGCAGTGGGCCCTTGTGGTTGCACAAAGCTCCACACATGTGACCAAAGGGCACTTGTGCTCACACCCGAAGCTCCATTGATGTGAATGGAGCTTTGTGCAAGATCACCCTCCACTTGCGTAAGTGGAGCTTTGCACAAGTCAAGAGCCCATTGCTCGTGCAAGTGGGCTGTGGACTGTAGTGGGTTGGGGATCTCTGTTCTAGGACAGTATGATGTTAGCCATCTACTTCCAGAATATCCCATGCACTGGTCCTTGACCAGATTTTGGGATGAGCTAGGGATGGGCTAGGGATGGGCTTTGGCTGGCCACAGCATGTTGACACATCATAGTTTAACTTTCTAGCCTGAATATTTCTTCTCCCCACAGCAAGAAAGCCAAAGATGCAATTTGATGGTGTGTGATATGTGCAATGGTGGCCACCAATATTATTTTTTCTTTTCCATCTTCACATACCTGGGTTGCTCTTTTTTGTTGTTTTGTTATTGCTCTGTTTCTCTGCTCTGCAGACCCCAATTAGAAGTGTCTGAAGCCAACCTTACACATGACATTGTTTATAGATGGAAGGCAGTTGTTTTAGCACATTATGGACATGCAAAATGCTACACCTTACACTCACAGCCATAGTGTCTTCTGCTCTGTTTAGGCTCTATTCAACAAGATTCAGTTCAATGGTGGGAAAAGTAACGTTCTGCAGTTAGGCAAGAAAAACCAAATGCACAAATATAAAGTAAATGGCATCTGCCTCAACAGTAGTAACTGTGATACTACCCGTGTTTCCCTGAAAATAGGACCCTGAAAAAGACACCAAATCTTATTTTCAGGGGATGTCATTCACTGACTCACCTCACTTGTGCTTGTCGCCCCCAGCCTCCTTTTTGCTGTCAGAGGCCTTCAGGAACTTTTCCTTCTGCAGCTGGCAAGGCTTTCCTGAAGGCTTCCGTACCAATAACAGAGCTGCAGCTCTTTCCTTCAGGAAAGCCTTGCTGGCCTTGCCGGCTGAAGAAATGGGCTGGCAAGGCAGAAATGGGCTGGCAAGGCTGCCAGGCCTGGCTGAAACTGTCCAAAGGAAATTAGTATGGCAGCCCCACCCCCAATCCCCACCGTAGCTTAATTTTTACCATGCATCCTGGAGTGGGTAGAGTCTTAATTAGGGCTTATTTGGGGGATAGGGCTTATATTGGGCACATTTGTAAAAATCAAGCTAGGACTTACCTATCGGGTAGTTCATATTTTCAGGGTAACATAGTAGATAGGAAAGCAATGAAAACTCTAGAATGAGGGAGCTGCCCAAAGGGTTGGGAATTTGGGTTATTTTCCTCAGTAAAGCAATGGGCAAACAAAATTTGGTTTATTTGGCAGAATAAATGTCACATTGGTTCAGAAAATAATTTATACCAATTCTGAATTCAGGAGTAAGTAATTCTTGTTTTTATGACAATGAATAGATTTATTTTAGAATCTAACCAAGCAAAAAACAAATAGAGTCAATTCAACTGTAATTTTGGTCCATGCAAAACAATGTGTATAATAATTTTATCCAGAAATCTACTTCTAACTCTATTGTATAGTTTATTTGTCCCAGACTTATTAATTGTATTATTAAAATTTATTTATTTGTGAAAATTTATATGACCACTCAACTCACTTTCATAACTTTGGGCTGTTTGCAAGGATAAAAACCCAAAACAAAAACAACAAGAAAGCAATACCACTTCCCTCCGGTAACAACATTCACATGAACCATTTGACAGGCTCCATCCTACTCTGGGGTCTATGTCTTCATGGCTTTGCAAAAGAGTGTCAAAGTGGGACCAATCTTATATCTGTTGGAATGATGTTTCGTAGGGAGGGAGCCACCACAGAAAAGGCTCTTCTTCTTGGTCCTGCTAGAAGGACCTCCTTAGGAGAAGGGACCCGTAATATTCCCTGCCTTCTTGTTTTTCTAGGTCGGGTAGATGTGCTGGGAAAAGACAGTCCTTTAAATAATCTGGTGTCAAACTATGTAGAGCTTTGAAAGTGACAAACAGCACCTTGAATTATGGCATATTTTAGTAGCAACAAGAACGAATACTTCATGTAATCCAGCTACTGTATTTCATATTTCCACTGTAATATTGTAGATAATCCCCACTTAATTTTAGCAAACATGATCAAATTAGTTAAGCAATAATTGAAAGGAAAAGTATTATACATGAGAAATATACATTCAGGAAAGAACAGTAGGGACAATAAAAATATTGCTGCAACCCAAATGCAAGTTTGATCACACCTTAGAAAAAATACCCCTTCTTGTGGTTAGATGGGACCTGCTCAACTCCACTTTATAAACAATACTCCCAAGTAGTAGAAAATAGCTTATTCGCTTCTCTCAGGGCTATTGCCCTCTTACCAAAAGCTGCAAAGCTTTTGGAGTAGAAGAGAAAATAATAATCACAAAACAGTACAGATAAATAGTTTGCAATCAACACTTCAAATGGATAAGAGTCTGAGAAGAGGCACACATTCTCCGCATGCCATTGCAGTAACATTTGGTTGCTGCTGTCACTTTTGAAAGAAGTGTATTCTCTTCCTTGAGTTAAAGTACCATTCTTCCAGGAAGAAAATACCATGGCTTTTGTATTTAACAAAATCAAGAGAGTGAGAAACTGTTGCTAGAGTATGCACATCTGCAAGGACATTATCATTATTGTGGAAATGATCTGACCAATAGTTTGGAATTTAAATACCAAATCATGAGTTTAGGAAGAGATTAACAGCAAGAAACATAGTTCTTTCAGCAGCTATCAACAGGCTGTGGGGTGGGAATTTTCCCATTGCTTTTTGAACAGTATAATGCTCCAGTGCAATGCAATTGTACTGTATTATAATAGATTAATATTATTATAGTTGGTCACATATTCAACCAGATGTTCAGACTGAATTTGGCATTTTTATCCACCTATCAAGTCCTCCCCAAGGACCTGGGATATGTAGATGTGGATGTTTGATGGTGTTAAAGGTATCTGAAATGTTTGATGGTGTTAAAGGTACCTGAAAACAATATTGAGTGATTATGAGCAGCTAAGCAAGAAAGTAAAGGAATTAGGTACATAAGTAGTTTTTTCATCTGCGCTGTCAATGAAAGATTAACATCCAGTAAGAGAACAAAGGATTCTAGAAGTGGAACCACTGGCTAAAGGGTTGGTGTCACCAAAGGACTTTGGATTTTTTTAAAATAAACTTTATTCAATTTTCCAACAGTTAAAAAAACCATTAAAAAGTACAATTGTATCGACATTGAAGACATCATTTACATTTCTTAATCATATTCTTAATTTTCTATTACATTATAATTATTACTTATTACTTTTCCTATTAATTCATTATTCCTTACTCCTTATATATACCACTTGTTACATAGTACATTTTCTATTAATTCTACATTCAGTATTTATAACTTTATATCCTTTAATTAATTACAGTGTTACTTTTCTTTCTATTCTCAAACCATGTATACCAGGCATACCAGACTGAATAGTATATCAATTTATTTCTATCCTTTAACTCTAAAGTCAGCCTGTCTCCACAGTCTAGAATTTTCCTTATCACTGCTCCCTCTTGTGGTATATCTCCCTGTTTCCAGTGCTGTGCATATGTAATCCTAGCAGCAGTTGTTATGTGTAAAATAATATATCTATCAGTTTTACTATATTTTCCTTTTATTATGCCCAATAGAAACAGTTCTGGTTGAAATTCAATTTTTGGTATTTCTTCTAACCATTTTCAAATATTACTCCAATATTTTTTTTCCTTCTGGGCAGGTCCACTACATATGAAAATGTGTTGTGGCTCCGGGCTTGGATTCAGCTCCTGTGACTGATATGAGTTCAAGTGAGGAGGTCAGGGCAGAAAAATATGAGCCGGCATGGCTCAGTGATTGGACTGGTAACCAGGATGAGGAGATGGACGTGACAAAGGATGACAGACCTGATGTATTAGAATTGTCAGGACCTTTGACCTCCTCTGGTTCCTTATCTGATCAACAGCCGGGAATGGCTGACAGGGAAGTTTTGAGAGTCTTCTAGTGGAGGTGAGAACTTGGAATATTTGTGGTTAAATGTAAAAAACAGAAGACATTTGAGAAGGCAAAATCAGCTGGAGCGAATGAGGAGAGCGAGTCAGTAAATTAGCACGTTGCCTCAATGAGTATAAAAGGACACAGCTGGGCTGGTACATTTTGCCAGGAACAAAGTGACTATTTGAGTGAGGACGTTACAGCAAGAAGTTCTGAGACTGGAGATTTATTGCCAGGACTGGTTTGCCAGACAGAGTAAAGATTTATGCTGTGGTTTCTGCCAGCCGTTATCTTGTAAGACTTCTTTCCGTTTGATTTAATTGTAAAACGGCTGCTTTCTGTTTTGTTCGTTTGAATTTTGAAGGGGAGTCATAACATTATTGTTCCTGGCCACAAACAAACCATCTTTAAAGCAAGATAGATTCAAATCAACTGCAGCGTTTGGTAGAGCAGCAACAACAACAAATTAATCAGCTACTGCAAAGCAATGTGACGCTTCAGAATCAGATAACACAATTGCTGAATTATGTTTCCAGCTTACCAAGCCCTGCTGCTGTTCCCCCTGCCCCTCCTGTGAGGAAAAGCCCAGTATCCATGCCGGAGAAATTTTCTGGGCAAATGGACAGGTTCCCGGCATTTATGGGTCAATGCCAATTGTTTATCTCTCTGAGGCCTGAAGACTTCCCAACCGACCGGTCTAAAGTAGGATTTATGATCAGTTTATTAACCGGGCAGGCTGCTAATTGGGCTACTCCCTTGTTAGTTCAAGATAGCCCATTGTTGAACAATTTCCAGGGTTTTCTCCAACAAATGATGATTGAGAACCCAATTAAAATACAAACTGTGGACAGACGGTTACGGGACATTTCCTGACAATTTCGTTTGCTGTGTATGGACTCTAACTGGAACGAACCGGCTCATATGGCTGCATTCCAGGAAGGCTTGTCTAATGCCATCAAGGATGAGCTGGTCCATGCAGAGCCGGCTTTAACTTTGGATGCATTGATAGTTCAGTGCTTACGAATTGAAGCTCGTTTACAGCAACGTGGACGCAAACGGCTCGTTATTGAACCATCTTCGTTTTCTCGTGCACAACCCACGCCACTGAGAGTTTTCCAACCCACGGTTAATGCTGAGGAGCCGATGGAGTTAGGCGCACTCCGCCCTCGCTTAACGGTGTGAGAACGTTCGAGAAGGTTCCAGGAAGGCTTGTGCCTTTATTGCGGGGGTCCGGGACATTTTGCAAATTCCTGCACTCGGAGAAGGACTCGCAGACCTGTGCCTGAAACCACTCCTGGCCCGTCGGGAAACGGGGTAGGCCCGACCTCAGGGAAACCTTAGGTCGGGCACATCCTCCACCCCCATCCCAAATTGCCGAAGTAAATCCTGGTCCTCCTCGGCATTTACTTTTGGACACTTGTATCTTCTTACAGTCCCAGACGGAAGGAATTCCTGCCGTTGCGCTGGTGGATTCAGGGGCTACAACCAGCTTTATGGACTGACATTTTGGAATACCTTTGATTCCTGTGAATCCACCCATTAAGGTGGAAGCTGTAGATGGGCGTGAACTCAAGTCATGACCCGTTCGCTGCGCTACTCAGCCAGTGCGTATGCTTATTGGGGATCATGAGGAGGCGATAAGTTTTTATGTCACCTCGAACCTCCATCTCCCTTTGGTGCTCGGAATGTCCTGGTTGCGTTTGCACGATCTGTTGGTGGCTTGGTCGCAGAACGCCATTTCTTTTCCAAGCCTACAATGTGTGGACCACCCGAGGCATGTTTGCGCTGGCCAAGATATCGCCGCTCCTGCTGTCTCAATTCCTTTGGAGCTGTCGGACTTCTCCGATGTTTTCAGCGAACAGGAGGCAGACTGATTACCCCCACATTGTGCTTATGATTGTCCCGTGGACCTGATACCGGACGCTCCATTGCCAAAGGGGAGATTATACTCCATGTCGGAGCCCGAGTTGGTTGCACTCTGAGAGGTTTTGGATAAAAACTTAGCTCGGGGATTTATTCGACCCTCGTTGTCCCTTCTTTCGGCTCCCGTTCTTTTTGTTAAGAAGAAGTCGGGAGAACTGCGTCTCTGTTGTGATTATAGACAACTGAACTCTATCACCGTGAGGAATAGCTATCCCTTACCGCTCATTCCAGAATTGATGGAGCAGTTGCGGGAGGCTACTATCTTCATTAAATTCGATCTGCGTGGGGCCTACAACCTGGTTTGGATGCGCAAGGGGGATGAGTGGAAGATGGTGTTTGGCACTCGTTATGGTCATTTTGAGTAGACCGTCATGCCATTTGGTCTAACCAACACTCCCGCTGTACTCCAGCATTTGATGAACGACATTTTTCGGGACATGCTGGATCGGTTTGTCGTGGTGTATCTGGATGATATTTTAATCTACTCTCGGTCCAGGGATCACCACCTTCATCAGGTCCGTCAAGTGTTGCAGCGTCTTCGGGAGCATAAGCTCTATGCCAAACTGGAGAAGTGTTTCTTTTTTCAGTTGACGATAGAGTTTTTAGGGCACATCATTTCTCCCGAGGGCATTGCTATGGACCCTTAAAAGGTTGAGGCATTGTGTAGTTGAGAAGCCCCTCGTCGAGTCAAGGACGTCCAACGTCTTTTGGGATTCGCCAACTACTATCGGACTTTTATCCCGGACTTTGCTAAAGTAATGGACCCCATAACTCAGCTCCTCCGTAAGAAGGTCCCGTTTGTGTGGGGGCCCCCGCAACAACAGGCTTTTGACATTTTAAAGAAAACGTTTGTAGCCGAGCCGATATTGAGGCATCCTGATCCGAATCGTCCATTTGTGGTCGAGACAGATGCCTCTAATGTCGCTATCGGAGCGGTACTGTTACAAGCTTTGAAGGATGGCGCGCCTCTTTTCCCATGCGCATACTATTCTAGGAAGCTCACAGCTTCAGAGCGCAACTACACCATCTGGGAAAAGGAGTTGTTGGCCATTAAGGCTGCTTTTGAGACCTGGAGACATCATTTAGAGGGGGCTCGGCACAAGGTAGAGGTTCGGACAGATCACTGAAACTTGGAACATTTGACCACAGCTAAGAAATTGAACCAACGCCAGATTCGGTGGTCGTTGTTTTTTGCCAGGTTCAATTTCTCCGTTACTTATGTTCTGAGTGGACAGAATCGGAGGGCAGACGCATTGTCTCGGAAGCCCAAGCTCCTGAGGATCCTCTTCCTCTACGAATGGTGTTACCACCAGAATCCTTGGCCGTATTGCAAGATCCAGTAGACTTGCGGGCTCGCATACGAGAGGCGCAACGATTGGATGCGTGGACGCAGCAGAGACGGGGGGACGTCGGACCTGATTCTCCATGGTCCATTGAAGAGGACTTGCTCCGACATCGGGGTTTATTATACGTACCTACCAGGTCGTTGAGAGCTCTCATCATGACACAATGTCATGATGACCCCGTTGCTGGCCATTTTGGATTTTATAAAACCTTGCATTTGGTCACCCGGACTTTTTGGTGGCCTCGGGTTCATCACAGATGTGTTCTCTTACGTTGCTTCCTGCGTCCAGTGTAGGCAAGCAAAAGCGGCATCGGGTGTGCCCCCTGGACTCCTCCAACCATTGCCGACTCCGGGCAGACCATGGGGAGCGATCTCCATGGACTTTCTCACGCATTTACCATCCTCGTCGGGCTTCACGACGGTGCTCGTGGTAGTTGATATGCTGACTAAAATGGCTCATTTCATTCCCTGTCGGAGATTACCTTCATCCCGCACTACGGCTCAGCTATTTTTACAGCATATCTTTTGTCTGCAAGGACTGCCAGATAGAGTGGTTTCTGATTGTGGGGTTCAGTTTACTGCGCAGTTTTGGAAACAGTTAATGGCAGCGCTACAAGTTCAGGTGTGCTTAGCGTCAGCGCACCATCCCAAAACTGATGGCGGGACTGAGAAGGTGATTGGCATTCTTACCCAATATTTGAGGTGTTTTGTTAATCAGCGACAAAGCGATTGGGCGAAATACCTCCCATTGGCAGAATTCGCTTTTAATAACTCGCAGCACACCTCCACTCGGGTAACACCATTTTTCGCAAATGTAGGTTATCATCCGCACTTCTTCCCATTAACTTGGATGGATTCACCGGTTCCTGAGACACAAGATTTTCTGGAGGAACTACAAGCGGTCCACTGTTTAGTAAGACAACAACTTGAACGAGCGAAAGAGGACTATAAACGGTTTGTGGACTGGTCACGAGCACTGCCTCCATTAGCTGTGGGTGACAAGGTGTGGTTGTCCATGAAACATCTTTGGATCGATTGCCCAATTAGGAAATTGGACCATCGTTTCATCGGTTCATTCCCAATTGAGGCGTTATCAACCCTGTGGCATACCGGCTCACCTTACCGCGCTCCATGCGTATTCACCCTGTATTCCATCGCTCTCTTTTGGTTCCTGACTCCCCGGACTGTCCTCTGCGTGCTCCAGCTGGTACGACTTCCCCATCAACACCCCGTGAGGAGGTGGAGGTTGATGACACGGTGGTCAGCGTTACTGATTCGCGTTGGCTCAAGGGTCGTTTCCAGTATTTAGTTGGGAGGAGAGTGGATGACTCGGAAATTTGCTCATGGATGGATGCGTCTGCAGTTCATGCTCCAGACATCATTCAGGACTTTCATGAATGTTTCCCTTCGAAACCGCATCCGGATCGTCAGACCCGGGGGAAGGGCCCTGCGGTGAGGGATAGTGTTGTGGCTCCAGGCTTGGATTCAGCTCCTGTGACTGATATGAGTTCAAGTGAGGAGGACATGGCAGAAAAATATGAGCCGGCATGGCTCAGTGATTGGACTGGTAACCAGGATGAGGAGATGGACGTGACAAAGGATGACAGACCTGATGTATTAGAATTGTCAGGACCTTTGACCTCCTCTGGTTCCTTATCTGATCAACAGCCGGGAATGGCTGACAGGGAAGTTTTGAGAGAGTCTTCTAGTGGAGATGAGAACTTGGAAAATTTGTGGTTAAATGTAAGGAACAGAAGACGGTTGAGAAGGCAAAATCAGCTGGAGCGAAGGCAGAGAGCGAGTCAGTAAATTAGCACGTTGCCTCAATGAGTATAAAAGGACACAGCTGGGCTGGTACATTTTGCCAGGAACAAAGTGACTATTTGAGTGAGGACGTTACAGCAAGAAGCTCTGAGATTGGAGATTTATTGCCAGGGACTGGTTTGCCGGACAGAGTAAAGATTTATGCTGTGGTTTCTGCCAGCCGTTATCTTGTAAGACTTCTTTCCATTTGATTTAATTATGAAACAGCTGCTTTCTGTTTTGTTCGTTTGAATTTTGAAGGGGAGTCATAACAAAAATATGTACCCCATTCATTCTTGCATTTCCAGCATTCTGGGTTTTGGTTTACAAACATTTTTACCAATCTGGCGCAGGGTAGTTGCCACCTATAAAACATTTTGTACATATTTTCTCTGTATGCTGTAGATAACATTAGTTTATAATCTCCCCCCCCCCCCATTATTTCCCAATGTTCCAATTCTATATTATGTCCCACATTTTTCGCCCTTGCTACCATCATTTCTTTAACTACCTCTTCTTCCATTTTAAAGTTCAGGGGAAAAAAAAAATTAGATATCATCTTTTTCTCTGTTCCTTGGATAATTTTATCTAATTGTTGTTTGTCTATATAAAATCCATATTCTTCCTTGTCCTTTCTATACCTTGCCTATACCCCCATATAGGACCACCAGTCAATGTCTATATTTTACTGTTTTAACTCCTGTATTGTTTTTAATCTTCCTTGTTTATTGAGCAAATCCTTGTATTTCCTCATTTTAGCCAGTTCCATTGTGTTTGGGTATATTAATACCTCCATCATTGACAGCCAACTTGATATTTTAGTATAGTGGTTCTTCTTGATTTTATTCCATACCTGGATAAGTGCATCTCTAATTTGGTGTCTTTGAAAGTAGGTGTGTTGTTTGTTTTTCCCTTCCAATAAAAAACTATGTGTGATGACCCAGGGTGGGATACAAAATAAACCCAGCCACAAAAAACAGGTGAAGCCCCTTTTATTCCTTCACTTTGCTTCCAAGCTCCAAATAACCTTGACTGGAGACAAAAAAACTCCCACACAAGCAGTTACAAGAAGGAGGATATGCCATTTAAATTAAAAATGCCGTTTAAATTATAAAGAGTAAAAAACAACACAAACCAGGCAAGATAAGGGCTTGAAAATGTCCATGGATATCAGAACACACACTGGGACAGATGCCAAACTCAGAGATTAACAATAAACTAGAGATACTTCCACACTTTGTTTCTAGCACTCACCAGTATGCATGTCCATCCTCTTATCCAATTGTCACAGCTGCAGCCCATGAAGAGGATCAAGGCCCTCTCCTCCTGAGTTGACCACATCTCTCCCTTATCCTTTCCTTCCTGCATGCCCTAGGATGGAGAGGGGAAGGGCCTGGGTCCTCCTCTGACTGCCCAGCTGGCCTCTGCCCCTCCCCAGCCTCCTCCACAACCTCTGGGGCCACACTTCCACTCCCTGTCAGCTGTTCCTCCTCTCCCTCAGAGTCAGTCTCCACCAGGGGCATGACACTATGCCACCCTCTTTGCAGGTCATGTCCTTCTATTAATAATATCCTTTTATTCTCTAAGTTGATCCAATTTTATCCATACCATAGCTGCTGCCTGATAGTATGTTTCCCAATCTGGAAGTAGGACTTTGGATTTTTAAAAAGTTTGTTTATCAAACATGTACAAGATAACAAGTATAGGTATGAACATCAACATGAACAAAGGAAGTAAATACAGATAAATGGGGACAGTAAGACAGGGATGGTAGGCATCCTGGTGCACTTATGCACTTCATGGACCTCTTAGAAATGGAATCAGATCCATGGTAGACAGTTTGAGATTGAAGCTGAGAGTGTTTGAGGCTGTAACAACAGAGTCGGGTAGAGCATTCCAGGCATTGACCACTCTGTTGCTGAAGTCATATTTTCTGTAATCGAGTTTGAAGCGGTTTACCTTGAGTTTGTATCGATTGTTTGCCCGTGTATTATTGTGGTTGAAGCTGAAGAAGTCATTGACAGGCGAGAAGTTATAGCAGACAATTTTGTGAACTATGCTTAGATCAGACTGCAAGCGATGCAGTTCCAGATTGTCCAGGCCCAAAATTTTGAGCCTGGAGGCATAGGGAATCCCATTGTGAGTGGAGTCGAGTACTTTTCTTGAGAAATACCTTTGAACTCACTCAATTGTGTTAACGTCCGATATACAGTGCATGTTCCAGGCGGATTTGTATTCGAGAATTGGTCTGGCAAAGGTTTTGTATGCCCTAGTTAACAATTCAATGTTGCCTTGCAAAATAAGGTTAACAATTCTTAAAGCCTTTTTGGCAATGCTGTTACAGTGAGTTCTGGGGCTTAGATCGTTTGAGTTAAGTACTCCTAGGTCCTTGACAGAGTGAGGGTCATCAACAAGATTGCTTCTCCTAACTTGTATTTGGTGTTCTGATTTTTTTTTTTTGCCAATGTGTAGGACAGAGTATTTGTTAGTTGAAATTTGGAGTTGCCAATTGCATGACCATTCTGACACATAGTCAAGGTCGCTTTGTAGAGCAGCAGCATTGTCAGTGGTATTAAATAATTTTACGCCATCAGCAAAGAGGATGCAGCTGCTTTTAATGTTGTCACATAGGTTCATTGATGTAAAGTAGAAAGAATGTGGTCCTAAGACATGCCTTGGGGGACACCGCTATTAACTGGTGCTGGATTTGAAAGGGCCTTCTCTATTTTGACCATTGTTGCCTGTTTGATAGGAACATGGCTATCCACGTGCAGGGGTCCGGAGATGCCATAAGAACTAAGTTTCAGCAGTAGTTTGTCATGCAGCACTGAATCAAAAGCTTTGCAGAAGTTATGTAAATTGCATCTATTGCTTTACCCTGGTCTAGATGTGTGGTCCAAATGTTTCTGCAGTGTATGAGTTGAAGATTACTGGACAAATTATTCCTGAAACCAAGCTACTTGTTAGAAAATAGGTTATTTGTTTTACAGGTGATGCAAACAGTGAGATTGGTCTGTAATTTTCTACTAGACTAGGGTCTTCCTTTTTAAAAATAGGTATGAGCGTGGCTAATCACCATAAGTCAGGCAGTTCTGAAAGATACTTCATATTGTGCTTAGAGGTTCAGCTAGCGCAGTGGCAAGGTTTTTCAAAAAGTAGGCACATAATCCATTAGGGCCAATAGATAGGGATGGCTTTAGGTTACATAGTTCTGTTTCAACATTAACTGCTGCAAAGTCACTATGTAGTAATTCTTTACAATTTGTTGTGATGTGACTAGGAAATGGGGGGAAGTAGCCATTGCTGTTGACAAAAAGTGAACTGAAGAATGTATTAAAGAGGTTGGCCTTTACAGCTTTATCATTACAGTCTTCCCCGTTAGGCCCTTTTAGGGGTAGGATAGATTTTGAGTCTTTAAGTTTGGCTTTAATGACATTATGGAAGGCTCAGGAAGGGTTGGAGTTTAACAGTTCTTCCTCTTGCAATGGTGATTGGTACATTTGGTCTTTATCTGGTGGCATAAAGTTTTGTAAAGGTTTGAAAGTTAGCTATGTAGCCAGTTTTGTTTGCTCATTAAAGAGATTTTTTCTTGGATTGTAGATTTCTTATTGATATGGGTAATTTGTTTTTATTTTTGGCTTTAGGGGTTGTTTTTGGTACATATAGATTAATGACTCTATTGACTTTAAGCAAAAAGTGTTATAATGGTTTTCTGCAGTATTACAACCTGTGAACAGGAGGTGCCAATCAAGAGATGTGAAGTCGGCAGCTATGAGATCATAATTGGCTTTTTTATAGTTATAATTTGGAATCCCATCATTATGATCTGTCAGAGTATATTCATGAACTAGAATAGAGCATGGTAACAAGATCAGCCAATGAATAGGCATAGCAACTAAGTCAGCCAATGAGGACTGTTTGAAAACTGAAACTAGAAGTAGTCTAGGTGTGGCTCTATATTAAGCTCTGCAGCTCTGAAGCTATGTTAAGCTCTGAGTCTGTCTATTGAAAATGAAACTGCTTCTCTCCTCTTCTGCGTGACTTGCTTGCTTGCTAAACTAAAGTGCTTTTTAATGTCTGCTAAATTATTTCTTTTTAAGTATGAGTAAATAAGGTTTGACTCTTTTGTTTTCTTGGGAAACAAACCCCTTTTCAGAGCAGGGGTTCCTTTTCTTTCCTTGCCACTTTCCTGGGATTTCTTTGGCACAACTTTATCTTTTCCCCTCCTCTGGGCTTTTTAAAGAACTAACCTCCCTCCCCCCACCTCTCTCTCTCACACACACACATGAACAGTGGTTGGATCTTTCTTCCCTCCTGGCTCATACAGGCAACACCCATGCAAATGACAGAGTTGGCCACGCCCACCCAGTCATGTGACCACCAAGCCATGCCCACCCAGCAAGTCACAATCACCCAGTCACATGACCACCAAGCCACATCCACAAATTAAGCCACACCCACAGAACTGGTTATTAAGAAATTTGAATCCCACCCCAAAAGTTTTTGATACTGTCTTTTATCAGCTTGTTCCTTATGAGCCTGATGAGTATCATCTAATGCTTTACGGGTAACTGGCCAGGTAAGCTGGAGTTGGGTTCCACTCAGTCAATGACAGAACATTGAGTTTCTCTTGTGGAAGTTTGGGTATGGGTACAAAGTCTTGCCCTAAAGCTACTTTAAATGGGGTAAAACCAGTATGACTGTGAACCGAATTGTTATACCCCACCTCTGCAAACGGCAAGTGGTCAGACCAATCATCTTGTTGATAATTTATACAGCATCTAAGCCAGGTATTGTTCCAATACCAAGTTAGTTCTCTCATAAGCCTTATTAGTTGGTGGGTGGGTGGGCAGAGCTTAAACTCTGGGCAGAGCCCAATAGTTTCAGGAATTTATTTGTTCAGGAACACATGTAACCTATAGACATGTAAGATAAACAGTTTAGCTAAGGTTTTTGCAGATGGTATTTTTGCACAATGTATGAAATGTACCTGCTTGGAAAACAAGTCTGTTACTACCCAAATAACTGTGCTTCCCCCACTTTCAGGTAATTCCACTTAATTTAGCAGGAATGCATAAATTTGATGAAGAACTCCAATTTCAAAATTCAACTCATTTTCATGTTCTGCGGGATGGAAAACATTGGATATGTACATGATATTCAAATGCTACCTTTTCCTGAGAAGGTTTCACAAGGCATATCTCAAAATGGAAGTTCAATGTCAATTTAGCAGCAATGTATAACTTTTGAAGAAGCGCTTGGATTTCAAAATTAAGCTCATTTTCATGTTCTGCGGTGTGAGAAACATTCACCATCCACATGATGTTCAGGCGCTTGCCTTTCCTGAGAAGTTTTCACAAGGCATATCTCAAAATGGAAGGTGAAAATCAATT
>NW_020769421.1:2204138-2295811 GCF_900518735.1 Pseudonaja textilis | reverse complement strand
GCATTGATCCAGATCTGCAAAACCAGAGTTCTTCCCTCAGAATCTGACCATATTAACTCTGCTTTCAAATCCTCTTTAACATATACAGCAATCCCTTTCTTTTTTCCCGTGTCTGCTGGTGCGGTAAATAGCTTCCCTACCTTTGGACATTCTAAGTGTTTTTCATCTGT
The DNA here is from genome assembly GCF_900518735.1 of Pseudonaja textilis. Next base: position 2,295,641 of record NW_020769421.1, on the reverse strand, counting down.
TTTCTTTGTATGAGTTTCTTGTAGGCATATTATATCAGCATTTTGTTTGATTAATTTAGCTAGTATCCTTTTCCTTTTTATCGTCGAATTTAAACCATTTATATTAATTGATAGTAGTTTTTTTTCTTCTTACATTTAATTAATTCTGTTTCGCTCTTTGTCTTGTAATGACTCCAGTCTCTCCTTGTGTCTGAAGGTGTGTAGTTTCTTCTGTCTCCTGATATAAATGAGTATTTCCTTGATTTCCTACAGTTCCATCTTTATTTTTGTAACAACCGTGATCTTCCTGAGAGTTTGTTTCCAGTTCCCCCTTACTGCTCTGGTCTTCTGGACCCACCAGCCGCTCATAGAATTCTTGGGCCTTTTCCATGGAATCTATTTTAATTTTCCTTTCTTTCCAAGACACTAACATCCCTTCTGGAATTAGCCATTTAAATGCAATTCTTTTCTGGTTTAAGTAAGCTGCTAAGAACTTGTAATCTCGCCTTTGTTCTCTTACTCTTCTTGGTTTCTGTTTGAGAATCAAGATTTCTTTACCTTTGTACATGATTGTTCCATCTCTGGACATTCTATAAATAATATCCCGGACACTCCTTCTCATAAATCATATATGGACTTCTCTTGGGCATTTATGGTGTCTCGCATAATTAGTGCTAACCCTATAAACTTCATCAAACTCCCTTAAGATGTCATCTTTGTCCTTTTCCAATAATCCAGCTAGTATTTCCGCCATTAGTTGTTCCAGGTCCTCTTCTCTGGATTCCACTACATTTTGGAATCTCAAGTATGTAGCCGCCTTGACCATCTCTAGGTAGACCAGTGAGTCCTCCATTTCTTTGCTCGCATTCTTTAATTCTTCATCTACCCTTTCTAATTTCCTTTCCATTCATTCAGTCCTTTTCTCTACCTCTTTTATTGTTGCTTCATTTTTCTCCAAGGCCTGCTGTAGTATTCCAACTTTGTCCTCTACTTTAGAGATGTCCGCTTTCATTTCTGCTTTTAATTTCCCCATCTCCTCTTTTAGTTCATTGATATCTGCTCTCGTCTCATTATGGTTTTTCATCATTGTTTCTTGCAGCTTCATCATCAATTCCTGTAAGGTCAGCAAGATTGATTGAATGTTGGCATTCAAGATATTGGCTTGTTTCTCTATTGGTAATGTTTCTTCTATGGTTTTTTGTGCCATAGGCGAAGTTGTTGCCAAGGTAGCTGTTAGTGTTGGGGTGGCCTTCCTTCCAGTTTTCAGAGCTGTAGTAGTTGTGGAAGTCATTTCTTTTAAGATTTGTTTTTGTTGTTGAAATATATTAAGTATATTATCCCAAATTAACATTCAGTGTTATAATCTCTATGTTAAGATTGACCAGTATCTAATTACTTAATCTATCCATCTGCTAGGTAGCTGTGTTTTTAACTGGTTACTGGGATGTATATATTATTTTAAATCCTGATTCTAAATCATATATATAATTTGTAGTATCTGTGCTCAGCCTCTATATTTCACTTCATGTAATAAGTATTTATATAATAAGTATTATATCGAATCCAACTATATTTAAATATTAGGAATCTATATGTGCATTTATCTAACTTTATCTTAAATATTAAATATTCTTAAACACAGACAATATTACATTCGTAATTATAGTCACACAATAAATTGTAATATTAATATATAGAACCCTGTACTTATTAATTAACTAATACTTAATGTTCTTACTATTTCCCCTATATGTCTGGTCAAAATATAACTATCACTATTATTACTAAATCAATTAAATCATTTAATTCAATTATTTAACAATCTAATACAACAATCAATATTTCTTTACTCAATGTGCATATTTATAATCATTATAAAGAGAGAATAATTCATCATAACACCAAATAGTAAAGAAAAAGGAAGAAAAGAAAAGATCAAATATATACAGAAAAAGGAGAGTAAAGGGAAAAGGAAAGAAGGAAATTTAGAGGTAAGATTTTGGTTTTCTGTCTCTCAATTTAAGAGCTTTCACTCCAAACGCACCGGAAGTGGGGAGGTAAAAATGCTGAATAATGACTGCAGTTACGTGGTATCTCCACTCATTCGGAAGCTTCCAATTTTGCTTTTTAACTTAACGTTCCTAAGTTCAATTGTCCTGGTTTTCTTCAGATGAAACCGCCTCCTCAAATGCATCAGTATTCTCCCAAAGGTCTGTTAGGTGATTTATATTGGTTAAATCAGTTATATTGTTACAACCGCTTCAGTGTTTCTAAGTATTGCCTATGGCGCCATGCTGTCTCTTTTCCGTCGACTTCGATCTTCCTGTCTCCGCTTTAATAAAGTCTATTCGAATAAAGATCAAATGGAATAGTCCAAATCCTCCACGACTTCCAGACTCTTTCCAGACGCTAGCCTCCCAACCTCAAAGATTTCCCTTTTTACTTGTTATTGTCCTCACTCTCTCTTCTGTCTGCCAAGCCCATTCACTTTCACTTGCCTTGCATCCGCTTTTGGCCGCTTTCTTTTAGGGCTCCAGACAGACACTTGTAACAGCCTAATACAAGTCTATGACTTTGCAATCCTCCACTCCGCTGCTAATTTTCTCTACCACACTCTTCCTGAACGATCTCACAAACTGTCACTCACTCGTTTCTTTACATCGGTGGCAGTCCGGACTTTGGAGCCGCCATTGGTAGGAGGCTGTTTCTTGCTCATTGGGCTTCCTCTTCGCTGCAGGGGGGTTGCCTTCCCCACACTGCAGCCCGAGTCTTCCCTGCACCGGCACAAATCTCTCCGGGACTCGAGCACCCTCAAAGGATTGCACCAACCACCAAGAGATTAGCTGAAACCACGGATGGGCTTCTGCACCTCTGTTCGTCCTTGCCTTGCCACCGGAAGTCTGCTTATCCCTGCTTTCTCAATTGAGTCAATTCTGTGTCTCTGTTGCTGCCATGTAAACATTAAACCTTCTGGTATCAACCATCTATAATTCACCTCTTTTTTTGAATAGGATTTTAGTCAAGAATCGATACTCTCTTCTCATCTCTCTCACTCTTCTGGGTACTTGTTTCAGAATCACAATCTCCTTATCTTTATATTTCAATGTTTTCTCTCTTGTCACATGTAATATTTGCGTTTTAATAGCTTTCTTTGTAAATCTGATGTGAACTTCTCTTGGTAAACTATTTCTCATTGAGTACCTTGTGAAAACTTGAAAGACCTCATCTATTCCATCCATCATCTTCTCTTTAGTTATTTCCAGAGCTTCAGCCAAGATTTCTATCATTATCTCAGCCAAGTTTTGTCCCTTTTCTTCCTCTATGTTTTGGTCCAATTCTGATCTGTCCATCTCCCATCCCAGCATCCCACTTTTATCTTGTTCAACCACGGTTAATCTGCCATCAATATCGCCAATCTTCTTATCTCGTTGTTTATCTTCTTCAATTTTTTGGAATCTCTCATCATACTTCATCATCATTTGTTAAATATTCTCCACCTTTTCATCAGTTTTCTCTTTTCTCTTTTCAATATTCTCTGTTCTTGCTTGTATGTTTTGAATTCCTTGGATTATCATCTGCAGCGTCACCTTTTCCTGTTCTTTTTCTTGTTGTAACTTCATCTGTATTGAGCATTGTCCTCCAGATGGTGAAGAGGAAGAAGTAGTAATTGAAGAACCAGCCGCTGTTAGTTTCCTGCTCATTTCAAACAATTCAAAATCTTCAGGTTCTTCTAGACCTTAATCCGCTCATGTAATGACCAGTTGTAATTCTAAGTAAAAATAGTGAAGTAAAAAGGAAAATTTTTAAAATAGTGAAGTAAAAAGGAAATTTTTAAAAGAAAAATTTCTTCAGGTTCTTGTACATCTTAATCCAATCAATTGGTTAAATAGCGGGAAAAACCCCCCAAAAGAAGAAAAAACCATAAACAGAAAAAGGAAAAATTGTTAAGTATTGTGGGTGGCAAAAAATAACTTTAAAAAAATTATTCAGGTTTTTCAACACCTTAATCCAATTAAAAAGACTCAGGTATAAAAAGGAAGATAGAAAAAAAAGAAGCCACAGAAAGGACCAATATAGGAGATGAATCATCTCCCATCTATTACATGGGAAGGGAGAGAAAAGAAAAAAGAAAAAAAGACTACTTCCTTAAAAAGAAAAGATTAATACTAAGATTTTCCCTTTAAAATAAGATGCAAAGATAAAAAAATAGACTCCAAAAGCAAAAAACAAAAACAAATTTCAAAAGGCCAAAGGTCCAAATAGCTATCAAAAATAGTAGACTAATAAGGAGGGGGTTTGTTAAAGTAGAGAATAGCCCAACTTTTTAAAAAGGGGAGAAGAAACACACTGCACCTATTTAATTATCCAAGGCTTTCTGTTAAGTTCCAAACAATTTTATAACTCTCTTCTCTAGAGTCTTATCGTCTTCTTTCTGTAAGTTTCAACACCAGACTTCAGCCACTGATAGAAACCCAGAGGAGCACCTGCTCTTCCCTCTAATCAAACAGGCTTAAAATCCTTGAAAAAAAGCCTCAGTTCTTTCTCAGCCTTGTCTGGTCGAAAAGGAAGAAAAAGGAAACAATATTTCTAAGCCTCTAGAAGGCAGTGTTACAAATTTTCCTCTACTTTCACTTTCCCCCCTCCTTTCCAAACAAAATGTAATAAAAAATTAATTAAAAATGAAGGAAAGACTTAAAAGAAAAAAAGGCTAAAAGGGAATCTCTAGCTTAGAATATTATAAAGACAAAAAAGGAAAAAAGACAAAAAAGAAAAACAGTCCAGTTTCAAAGTAAAAAAATCATACATTAAGAGTCCAGCAATAAAAAAAGGAAATATTAATTTTGACTTCCTGTTTAAAATCACTGCTTAATCACTTCTGTCTTTGGTTTTACAAATTCTTTCTTTTTCTGAGGGTGTTCTTTCAAATTTTTTTTGTGTGTGTGTGTAAATTTTATTTGAGTTTTCACAAAGAAATACAAATAAAACATCTTTTTTGAAAGTAGCGTAATCCCGGGGTTACATTTCTTCATACAGACACAAATTCAATTTCATGCTCATTTTTATGTTCTATTCCATATCTTATTACTGTTTTACATTTTCTACATAGCTTCTCCCCTCTTTTAGTTTTCTCAATTTTATTTTAGTTATCTCATCCCAATTCAAATCATTATATTTATACTTTTTGTCTGTCCTGTTTCAATTTCATATTATCTTTTCTCATTAAACAAAGTTTCTCCTGTAGTTGCTGATTGGAGTATGACACCTTTATATCTTTTAATTTTATCCATTAAACTCTTATTTAAGCTTCAATATATACCTTAAAGTTATAACATTCAATATAATACAAGATTCTGCTTGGTACATTCTTAAAATACACACTATATTCTTTTTTTAAAAAAAGATTACAAATATATGTAGTTAAAACAACACATTCCATTCCAATTCAATTCTATCATTAATGTTAATATCCATTAAAATCTTAACTTCTTTAACATTACTTTTCAGTTAAATATCATACTTCTATGGGAACAGTTATAATTAATTCTCCCCCCCCTCCACTTATATTTTATAAAACATTAACTAATTAAAATGTTCCCGTCCCTCCCTAATTTGATTCTCTCATTTATTTTATTTTATTTATTTTATTAACAAACATTTCAATAGATTACAGTGACTATTTTATCCCTCATTTTAATCATACATTGTTTCCAATTTTCTAAAATTATTTCTATTACTAATATAACAATACAATCTTATGTACCTTTACAGAATCCCTTTTTCAGTTAAATTTTCACCCATTATCTCTAAATAGGCCCTGTTTCTCTATATCTTGTTTCTGTCCTTCGTAACTTCTTTTCCTTTCCTTCTTCCCTCTCTTCTTTTCTCTCCCCTTTTACCCCCTTGTCTCTCTAGCTCTATTTCTCTCTTCTGTATTCCCCTCTTCTGTTGCTTTCCAATATTATACTTATTTTTCAAACTATTTTTCTTTTCTTTGGTTGTTTTTTTAAGTCTTAAATTCTCCATTCTCTTTCCCCCCCTTCCTTTTTCTTCCGCACATAGAATTACTTGTTCATTAAATATGGCTTCTTCTTTGTCCCAGTCTTCTTGTTTTGCAGACGTTTCTTGTTGTTTCTCATAGTTCCAAATCTCCATTTCTAAGAATTGAAAAACAAAGCCAAAAGAACCTCTCCCTTCTTGTGCATCTTCTTTGTACTTTTTAAGTTCCATTTTCAATTCATCCAGAAGTAGTGCCATTGTATAAATTTTTTAAAAACCACCTGATTGATTTTAGTCATTCAAATGCAATAACCGAGAATCCAAAGATCACCAAGTAATCCAAATACACGCAAGCTGTTTCTTTTTGCTTTTTTTTCACTTTCTCTTCCTGGGGTTCTACTATATAGTTGCCAAGTTTCAGTTAAAATGTATCTTTTAGAAGTCTTGTTGAAGTTTTACCATAGATTCTTTTTAATTCCAGGCAGTCTCCTCCCTTTTTTCCAGATCCTGCCCTTTTATTCTTTTTCTCTCCTTTCCTGCTTATAAATTTTTTTTAGTGTCCAGAAATCTTTATTATCCCTTTGACATTTTATTTTATTTTCAGCTTAATTGCCTGTTGATGTCAAAGTGGATTTTTTTTCCGATTTCTTACTTAAGTCTCTTAGTTGTCAGTATAGGGAAAGGGAGAGAAGAAAACAAAACAAAACCTTTCCCTTTTCACTTTCCTTCGCTGCTTCAGAATCTTCTTTAGGAACGATGTTATTTTTTTTAGTTTAAATTCCAGGGTACCTTAGTTGTTGCTTTTGCAATTTAACCTGGTCAGCCAGAACTTTCACTTCTTATCTTCCTCCTGCACATTCTTTTCTGGTCGAGTTCTTCTTTGAGGTGGCCATTTCTGACCACCGCTGCAACCGCCTTCGGGAAAGGGAGTAACGGCCAGCTGAGGAGGAGAGATGCGGCTCTCCTCAACCCTGCTGGCAGTCTCCCCCCTCTTCACCACCTCTACGGGGTGGCTTAGCCCTGAAACCAGCTGGCTCGGGGCGCTCCAGCGGTGAGCCTAGACCAAAACCACACACGATCACGGATTTCTGTCTGTCGCCGAAGAAGCTCAAACAGGAAGTGGGTGTTCTTTCAAATCTTAAAATAAAGGAAAACTCTCACCAAAGCGGCACACTTTCTCTTTTCATTCTCTTCCATTTCAGAGCTGTCTCAACTTCAGCAGCTTTAATGGCTGCCTCTTTGCTACTGGCAAAAAGAGCTTCTCCTGGATCAACCAGGGACTTTGCAGTATCCCTGGGATCAACAGAATGCACTCTTTACATTCACCATCTCTTTGGGACAGTTTAGATCCGTTTGGACCATCCAGAAGCAAAGATATCAGTGGCGATCTCAGATCTGCAAGATCACAAGCCATATCATCGCAACGCCAGCTCCGCCCTGAACCTGGATTTTTTTCTTTAGGGACCCCCCAAGGCCTCCACCAATAACTCTGCCATTATTTTGGCTAGGTTTTCTCCCTTTCCTTTTTACATATTCTGAAATCTTAAATAATAAACATCCCAATCCATCTCTAATGTTATAATCATTCTTTCTTTATTTTGATCTTCCAGTGTAAGTCTGTAACCTACCTCTCCCACTCTTTTTTTCTGTTAGGTCAGCTTTGTCTTTTACTTTTTGTGTACATTGTTCAGTTTTAGCCATCATTTGTTGGAAGTTCTCTATTTTTTCTTCTACTTTCCTTATTCTTTCCTTCATGTCCTCATGGAGCACTTGTATTATGCTTTTTAATTTTGCTTGCATCACGGTTGCTTTATCCTGTTGAAGCATAAAGTCCAAGGTCCTCTGGCCAGCTGGGCTGGATGTTGTAGGTGATGTTACTGAAGACAGTGCAGATATTGTTTTCTTCATTTTCAAATCTCTTAGTGTTTATAATCCACCAAAGATAAAAAAAATATAATCCTGATGTAATCCAACAATTAATCCAACAATGTAATCCAACAAGGATAAAAAGTATAAATTGTAATCCAATTTTGATTGTTATCAGTCTTTAGGTCCCTTCTTTTTCTTCAGGTTATTCCAACCTTAATCCAATTTTACAAAAAAAAGGGGGGGTCACTAAAATAGTAAATTATAATCCAGATCAGCCCATCAAGCCCCAAAATTCAACCACCTGCTGTTTTATATCCAAAAATAGAGATCACAGAGCAAAGAAAAAATCAGAAAGGAAACCATTTCCCTATTCAGCACCTGTTTTGTTTGTATTGTTTTCAATTAAGTTCCTAGAGCTACACTGAGAAAGAAAAAGAAAAAAACAATAAAGTTTTCAGTGTTCCACTTTCTGCCTTAGTTCTTCATTCTTCAGTTAAAAAAAAGTTCTTATCTTTATTCATTCTCAGGCTCTGAAGGTCATTGCTTAAACTATTTCTTCTTTTCCTCTTTTATGTTCCAACTTTCACTTTTACCTGAAGATGGCACTGTTGCTCTGTTCTCTCTTTTCTTTTGTACTGTATATCCCATTGCCAGTTCTTAATACAAAGTATATATAGCAAAAAAAGAAAAAAGTTTCTATACAATCAATTTGTGATAATCAAAAGTCTCTGGTTTAAAAATATTTTTTAAGATATCCAGTCCAGTTTCCTAAATATTCTCTTTCTATAAGTCCATTAGTCAACTTCCTGTTTCCACAATATCTCTTGAGGCTCTCCTTGCCGCTTCTCTTCTACAGCTGGAAAAAAATTAAAATTCCACCTCTCCCTTTGGGTCCCACTTTCTTCTTTTCTTCCCAGGGGACTCTTTCTTTAATTGATGTTATTAAATTGAAAGTCTCTCACCCAGCACGATGACACTGTCCTTTCATTCCTTGCTCTTCTGGTGGCTGTCCCAGCTTCAGAGCAGCACACAATGGCTGCTTTCCCAGCTGTCAGGTTAGAGAACCTTCTCCAAATCAATCAAGTAGATTGTGGGCTCCCTGAGATCCATCAGCTCTCCCTGAGACCCCTCTGAGGCAATTTAGACACACATACCCCGGCAGCTTGGATTTCAACAACCCCCATGGAGCATCCTGAGGCATGTCGTAGTGCCACAATGTCAGCCCCACACTCCCATTAGGAGTTTTCTTGGGTTTTAATCAAAGTCAGTAATTAAGTTTGAGAAATAAATAATTTACATACTTTTCTTTGTGCACTTTAATACTGTATCTAAATAAAACAGCACTACATCCATTGTTTGAAAATGTTCCCACGGTTAACTTCTCCTTGAAAATAATATGCAAGAAATTCTTTTTCATCAAATTAAATAAAAAAACAGCAAAAATAAGGATTTTTCTGCACTTTCTCTACTTTAGCCTTTTGTAGTTAAGGAGATCTTTCAAGTATAAACTTGAAAATTAATTAGCATGGGCCTTTTTCTTTCTTTGTTTTTTAGGTATGAGAACCTATTAGCTGATTTATAAATATACTATTACCCAAAGAATACAGTGATGACAAGTTTTTAGCAGGAGCATCTGTTAATTCTAAAGATTCATTGTACAATCAGTCCACCCAAGTTGAGGTCTTTTTATGCGTGGGCTCAGTAATTGCTCAGGCCTATGACTTTTGAATATGCACATATTCAGAGTGCATTCACAAAGAATAAAAGCTTTTTATTTTTACCAGGACTTGCTAGTAGTTGTGAGGGGTCAGTTTGTATACAAAAGCCTGCTTCAGGAACAGTAAAAGCTAAAGACAAGATGGCAGGTGGCAGTTACGTATTTCTACAACAAATTCAAACAAGTATGTACAGCTGCATAATTACCTATTCATGCTCTCAGATATACCCATGCAATCAAATATCTTTTAATTTTATTTATGAAACCAGTCACATTTAATCACATTTCACAATGGCATATAGCAATAGCACTTAGGCTTATAAACCACTTAATAGTGCTTTACAGCCCTCTCTAAGCGGTGTACAGAGTCAGCATATTGCCCCCAACAATTTGGGTCCTCATTTTACCCACCTAGGAAGGATGGAAGGCTGAGTCAACTTTGAGCATGGTGTGATTCGATCTGCCAAATTGCAGGCAGCTGGATGCAGCAGAAGTAGCCTGCAGTTCTGCATTGTAACCACTGCAGCTCATATCATTTATTATCACTCAGCATAGTCTGATTTTTGACAACATAATAAAACAACCACACTTTTTTACTTTGAGAGTATCTGGTATAAAGAAAATTGCCTCCCTTTTCCACTTTTCTACAAATGTTGCACAGTTATGCAGTGAAACCTTTACAACTGCTCTTACAGGAGAACCAAATGAATAAAGTATCCTTTCAGAAATCTCAGCCATGAGGCTTGATTGTATTGACAACTACAATTGGAATAATCTGCTAAGAATTAACAGAGGGAAATGTGCAGTGTAGCAGAGAATATGTGGTGGCTTCGTTTTTGTCATCCAAGTTCTACATACTCTGTGACTCCCAAACCGAATTCGCTTTGCTTATGAGCACCAGTGCCACTTCCCATAATCCACACCTTGTTTTGAAAACTTCCTCAGATACATCATTACAGATTGCAAATGAATTGAACCTCCACAAAGACACGGCTAAAACATAGTCATGAAACTCAACACCATCCCATGATATCATTGTCACAGTGGCAGTCTCCTATAAATACTGCCATTCCAAGACTAACATTTTTATAAGACTATCACCTATGACTTTTATTTTGATGGATAGTGTATTCTATAACACAATTGGTGATACTCATGTAGAATATTAAGGCAGGATGTTTTATACCATATTACAGATAGTCCTTGGCTTACAACCAAAATTGAGTCCAAATTTCCACAAGTGAGTTCTGCCCCATTTTATGATTTTTCCTGACACAGTTAAGTAATTAACTTGCCACAGTTGTTAAAGGAATAATAACATGGTTGTTTAATGAATCTGGCTTCTCCATTGACTTTGCTTGTCAAAAGGTCACAAAAGGTAATTACATAACCCCAAGACACTGCAATTTATAAATAAATTCTATTTGATAAATGTCCAAATAGTGATTACATGACTGTGGGAATGCTGCAGTGATTGTAAATGTGAAAAAATGGTAATAAATCACTTTTTCAGTGCTATTGTAACTTCAAACAGTCACTAAATGAATGGTTGTAAATCTAGAACTATTTGTATGCTGCATAAGCCATTATAATTTGATACATGTATAAGTTTAAACCATAATAGTTGGGTTTAACATCAATAACTTTCCTTCTCCAAATTATAAATATATGGTTTAGTCCAAAGTGCAAAACAGTTACCTGTACATATCTGTGACTGTGTTACAATTTGCCTGTGTATATCTTGTAATCATTTAAAAATTAATTTTTAATTGGAATACCCAGAACTGCTTTACAATAGAAGCTGTCAAACTTGCTTTTGATGAGTTAGATTAATTTAGAATCTAGATTCCTAGATTATAAATGCTAACAGCCAAGAATTCTGCTAATAGGTATACTATGTCCCCATGTTTAGATGCCTTTTTTCTTCTCTCATGAAGGCAGCTGGTAAAGGTGATAATTTTGCACCTAAATATGGCAGCTCAGTTTTTATACATAACTTGTTATGAATTAGGAGGACATTTGCTGCCAGAAATTATTAGAATCGAAGGAAATCATTTAATGATTTAAAAAATGATTATGCACAAAATATTTTATCCTGTCAAACATTAGCCACATATTGTTGGTAATTTGACAAAAACAGGGAGTACTTTCACATAGAAATCTCCATTTGATTTGCATAAGGGTTAATTTATCTATATCTTGAGTATCTGCCTCAGTTCAGGCCACAGAAATGGTGAATTATATTATCTGCCACTCTTATTCAATCTCCAGAGTTTTTTATTTGTAATGTGTTTTCCACAGGTTGATAACATAAATGTTTTGTGTACAAGGAAAATTGCCTCTGCCTGTCTGCTTGTTTGCCTGCCTGTCTATATCATCTATTTGTTTCTAGGTCCATCTATCAACTATTTTATTGTCCAAGATAAATGTTAATCAGTGGACCTAATATCAAAAAAATTAAATTTAATTGGATTTTTTTTGGGGGGGGGGGATATGGCGACATTTGGAACTTACTGGGTAGACAGAATTTGGCTTCTTTTTCATTCTGACGGATTACATGATTCATAAGCATCAAGATATTAGAAAGGTTTATATTTCATTATGTGACAGAGAAGAATTGCTGGGTTACTCTTATCCCAAAGACACTTTTTCAAAAGACAATTGGACTTTCTGTGTTTTTTCTCTTGAAAACATTTCACTTCTCATTCAAGAATGATCTTCAATTCTGATTGAATAGTGAAAACGAAAGAAACTTCTTGGACGAGAAGCGAAACATCTTCAAGAGAACAACACAGAAAATGTGGTTGCCATTGAAAAAGCACCTTTGGGACAACCATAACATGGATGACTGAGAATCTCCATGGATTGTGTTGCTCTTGTCATCACTGTTATCAGAATGTACTGGTGATAGAAATCTCATTATACTATACTTGAAAGAAAAATAAATCAGGAGTTTTGAGAAAGGAAAACAAATTATTGCAACTGGAAGAATAAAACAAATCTGCATGCAATTTAAAGTGTGCATTGTGTGTTTTGCATTATTTAATAAAACTTATTTGTGATTTTCTGACTTACTGCATGAATTTGTTTTGAAAAAAACAAGAAGGAAATTGGGTTTTGATTTGAGTCGAATGTCCATTAAGCACAACAAGTTTAGACTATCAGCATAACATGAACATTCTTTTTATTATATTTGTGGAGAACAATCATTCTCAAAGTTATATAACATATATTAAAAAATTGAGCACTTGTAATTTCTAGGACTGAAATATTTCTTTTTTAAATTTGTAGACATCAAAGCACAGTTCAGCCTTTTTCATCTTTATATTCAGGCTTTCCTTATATTTTTTAAAGTTATGTGTTAAATAAGTTAATGAAATAAATGAACATTATAGAAAGAAATATTAAATCTCCTAGCACACATTGCTACCCTGTGACCTCACTTTCTCTTGATCTCCATCTCACAGATTGCTGTTGTGAGGGGAAGGAACTGAAAATGTTATTTCGAATATCTTGAGTTGATTAAGATCAAAGTTGGATGGTTATTATTCACAGAGGAATATGTCCATTCTTCATACAGTATGTTACCGCCCACACTGAGATAAAATGTAGTGCTCAACATTACATTTGTGCATAAAAGATTATACTTTTTAGGATCTTACTATGGATGTGGCCCATTTGAATGGAGCTTGTATTTAAGAAGACCTTTTTGATATAATAGATTTTATCTTTTGTAAGATTTTCTTCAAGCATTATTTTTATTTCAGCTGGTAAGTGGTGCTTCCATGTGCCTCATTAGTTGATTATTGAGAAGCAGAAAGTGATTTAGACTTAATTATTTGCTGTAACTGGGATATGCTTATCATATTCATCTTTTCCTATTAGTCAAAAGGAGTTCAAAAAACCTAATAACAGAGTGAATTTAATTCAAAGTGTGCCTAAAAATGGATATTGAGAAGTTATCGCTGAAAAATATGAGATAAACATGGTCTCAAAAGCCTGTAGTCATAGGGCTATTGTTAGATACAAGTACTGAAGAGGTTTTTTTTAGTAATAAGTTTTCTATGCTGTTCATTAATATTAATATCTGCAAACTTTGCTTTTTCCTTAGCCTTAATGCAGCACCTACTCCAGCTTGTAGCAATGTCGGCAATTTGAAAGGCACTCCGGTGGCCACCCCATGTACTCCTCGGCACCTGAGTTTGGTAGAATCCTTCACTAATGTTCGGGAATCCACAACTACAATGACTACATCCTTAGGACTCGTATGGCTACTCAAGGAACATGGGATATCAGCAGCAGTGTATAAACCACAAAGTTGGGATAGAGTGGGTAGGAGCACTCTTCTGAGCACATATTCTCCAAGAATGACTGTCATTCCTTCCACTCCTCCAAACTCACCTATGCAGACACCTTCTTCTTCCCCACCATCTTTTGAGTTCAAATGTTCCAGTCTTCCTTATGACAACTTTCTGGCTTCCAAACCAGCTAATTCAATTCTGAAGGAAGTAAGGGACAAAAATAATATCAGAAACAGTGAAAGTCAAACTGACGTGTCTGTCTCTAACCTTAACTTAGTGGACAAAGTAAAAAGATTTGGCATTGCCAAGGTAATAAGTTCAGGGGAAACACAAGCTCTTAAATTAACTGATAAACAAGGACCTATTTTCTATGGATCAAAAAAGTCTGGAGGCCTGCTGCCTGAGAGTTTGCCTTTGGGTTGCCCTGCTGTGACAACTGCTGTTGGAGGCATTCAGTTGAACACTGGCATTAGAAGGAATAGAAGTTTCCCAACTATGGTTGGTTCAAGCATGCAGATGAAAGGTCCATCAACTCTAACCCCTGGAATTCTAATGGGTGGAAAACTTCCCAAGCAAGCTAGCTTACGATAAATGGCTTAATATACAGTTGTGCTCATAAGTTTGCCTACCTTGGCAGAATTTATGATTTCTTGGCCATTTTTCAGAGACTATGAATGATAACACAAAAACTTTTCTTTCACTCCTGGTTGGTGGTTGGCTGAAGCCATTTATAATCAATCAACTGTGTTTACTCATTTAAAAAGAGTAAACACAGTTGATTGATAATAAATGGCTTCAGCCAACCACCAACCAGGAGTGAAAGAAAAAATTTTGTGTTATCATTCATATTCTCTGAAAAATGGCCAAGAAATTATAAATTCTGCCAGAGTATATAAACTTATGAGCACAACTGTATGTCAAATTTCTCCTTCAAACATTTTTTTCTTCCATTTGTTATTCAGTTTGACAAATCAACTTGGTGCCTAATTGGAGAAAGTGTAAAATTTATATAGGATGTAAATATGTATTAAATCTATTATAGATGAATCAGGTCACTGTTTTGAACATATAACATGCTAAAAATTTGAAAAACTTTTGTTTTTCTTTGCACTGAAAAAAGTGATCCTTACATAGGGAAAAAGAATGATCAATTCTCTAGTTAGCCTGACTTGACATGTCAACAGAATCATTTGGCATGATCATGCTGTCAGAATTGTAGGATTTCAGGATGGGTGGTGAATTCTATGAGGAGTCTTCATTTTTCATGAAGTGTTCATCGTAGCAGTAGCTTAGCATTTTGACCTTTAGCCTTTGTAGTAAGGAGGGAACATTGTACTTCAGGGGTCATATTTATAATTGATTTGACTTTTCCCTTATGAAATAAACTTGAAATAATATATATTGAGAAGGATTACTAAGCATGCTCAATGCCTCTACTGTTATTTTGTACCATGATCATATTCTATATATTTTTTTCAAAGCTGCACTGGTTATAAAGTGAAAATTATTTAAATAAACTTTTGCTGCAGACACGGAAAAATCATGATAATATAGACAAAATACCCTTAGAATTATTCTGTGCTTTAATGTAAAATACTAAAATAAATATCTCTTTCCTTGGGAGCCAAAGTTATTGAATAAGTTAATAGTTGGCCTCTTTAAAAACCAAATTTAAATCTGATACAAAAATGCCAAAATAACAAGTGCTTAAAATAAAAGGAATGACATTTGCAGCCACTTCCCACATCTCTAGCCTTTAAGTTATTGAAAGTTAGTAGCTTTATAAACAAAATATAGAACATTATTAGTTTAACTGATGTTGTACCAAGGATATAGTTACCAAAAATTAGGGAATAACAGTTCCAATTTTTGTCCTAGAATTTTAATAGAAAACTTTACATTTTAAATATTTCTTTTCTCAAGAATGATGATTTTTTGTTATCTTGACTTGTCGTTGGCTTAATAAGCCAGAATCAAAATATTTATTTGTTACTAATTACAGACAAATCACTATGTTCTCCAGCATTTGGAGACAACAGAAAAGTTTTGCTTGACTGAAGAGCATAAATCTGTATTTCTTACTTTTCAACTGTGATGCATGGTTTGCGATTCCAAGTCTCATTCGGACAATGCTTAAAGCAGTCTAGCATGTAGAAATTTGGAGAGGAGGAGGGAACTTAAAATAGAATGGAATACAAAAGGAACTCCACAATCTAGCAGATTCAGTGTCATGGGCTGTCTCTTCATTTTTGAGGTGGTTATATAGGAAGCTCACAGAAGTGATTATGTAAATCACAGATATTTTAGAGTTATTTGGAAGCAATTGGTATATGTAGGTTGTATGAATGCCATAGTTTTTTGTCTTTTAAAAAATCAGTTTCTGTTTATTTAATGCCAGTGCATCAGTTTCGACATAATTACTATATATTTCAGTTGTGTCAGACTTTTAATTAAAATACTACTGTATTAGATGAAGTGTGTGTGTGTGTGTGTGTGTGTGTGTGTGTGTGTATACATGCATACATACATAGATGCAAGCATGCATACATATACATATATACATACACACACAGTTGGTGGATTATTCAGTTCAGTACCACAATGAGCAGCGAGCATGTAGATGTAGAAGAATGAAAGAGGATAGTATATGCCACCAATTTTTGCATGTGTTTTCAGACTTCTATTTATGTCATAAATTTTTCAGCATATTGTTATTAGCTCTACTTTCCCTTTGTATGTGCAATTTGCAATTTAATTGCAAAAATGTGACATCTTTTTATCTGGATGTACCTTAAAGAGAACTAATAAATTGATAATTTTAAATAAATGAAAAAAATCATAATGTCTGGAGTACTTTTCATGTATTCTCAGCCCATAATACCATTGTTGAATTAAAATAAATAAAAAGCAAATAAATCAGGAAGTCTTATTATTATTTAATGAATAAAAATTGGGACAGTGTTGTTATTTATCACCCTTACTCATAGAAAACAGCCAACCATGGAAGATAAATTAGTGCAGTTCCCAAACATTTTTGGCTTTGCGGACTGGTGGGTAAGGATTATATGTGCATGCTCACCAGCCATTTCCACAGCCTGGTTGCAATCCCTACAAGTTGGGGACCCCTGAAGTAGTATATTAAATAGTATGTTTTTCTTTAGAATGACATGTCCGATTAATGAAGGTTCTGTTGTGAATCATCTGTATTTTCTGCTTTTGTTTTCTGAATACTTTTTCTAATGTCAAAAAATACGTAAAATTACAGAAGAATAGCAGAATTTAGCAATCTGTTTTTAGGCAAGAAAAGATTTCTGGAAATATTTTATAACAAGGATTTTATTTCATTGCTGGCTTTTGATTATTTTAGAAATCAATTCCAAAAGTTGGCTTTAATTTATTTCCAAAATTTCCAATTTGCCAAAAAATATCCAATCATTTATTTTTCTGACATTTAAATGAAAAATAATTTGTGCTTTTTATAATAACCTGTTTATATATAATTAAGTATCCTGAAATTATCTATGTCTACATTGATTTCTAGAGAATTAAATATATTCGAATTATAGGAATATTTTTTTAAGATCCTGAATTTGCATCTAGCGCTAAACTGTAATTTGTTTAGGAGGAGTTTATCAAATACAATGCTTGAGTTCATTTAATGCATTAAGCCAAAATCAAATAACCCAAACTATGGCTTGCATGATATCTGAGAAATGGGAAAAGAGTATTATCAATATAGACTGTATTTTACTTGCAAAGATTTATGAGATAGCTCCTGAAGAAGTTGTGTAATGATTTCTCAGACTACATAGTCTATATAATTCTGAATTCCAGCTGCCCATAAATATCCAGGAAATTGAGCTGTCTTTGGAGTTAGCATGAATATGATCAAATTGCCACTGTCACCAATAAAATTTATTTATTTATTTATTTGATTTGTCAATCGCTTACAAGATACAGGTATAAGAATAAACATAGTTTCGAATACATGAGATGGATACTTATAAGAAAAATAAAAAGAAACAAAAGGACAGGGACAGTAGGCATGATTGCTGTGCTTATGCATGCCACCTACAGGCCTCTTAGGAAGGGAGTGAGGTCAGTAGTAGACAGTCTAAGGTTAAAGTTTTTGGGGTTTGGGGAAGAAACCACAGAGTCAGATAGAGTATTCCAAACATTGACCACTCTTTTGCTGAAGTCATATTTTCTGCAATCAAGTTTGGTGCGGTTAACCTTGAGTTTGTATCTATTGTGTGCTCTTGTATTGTTATGATTAAAGCTGAAGTATTCATTTGCAGGTAGGACATTGCAATGTATGATTTTATATACTATATTTAGATTGGACCGAAGGTGGCGTAATTCTAGGTTTTCTAGATCTAGAGTTTCAAGTCTGATGGCATAAGGTATTCTGCAATGAGTAGAGGAGTGGAGAACTCTTCTTGTGAAATATTTCTGGACTTTCTCAATTGTATTAATATCAGATACATGATATAGGTTCCAGACTGATGAGCTGTATTCAAGTATAGGTCTAGCAAATGTTTTGTTTGCTCTAGTTAGTAGTGTGATATTGCCAAAGAAGAAGCTACATAGGATTAGATTAACAACTCTTAATGCCTTTTTGGCTATGTAGTTACAGTGGGCTCTAGCACTTAGATCATTAGAGATGTGTACTCCAAGGTCCTTGACAGAGTTTGGATCCTCAACAAGGTATTGACTATTTAGTTTGTATTTTATTTTCTGATATTTTTTTTTGCCAATATGTAAGACAGAGCATTTATTTGTTGAGATTTGAAGTTGCCATTTGATTGACCATTCTGATACATAGTCAAAGTCTTTTTGGAGGGTAGTAGTATTGTCTGGGGTGTTGAATAGCTTTACATCATCAGCAAAGAGAATGCAGTTGCTCTTAATATGATCACAGAGGTCATTTATGTAGAGTATGAAGAGAGTTGATCCTAGAACACTGCCTTGGGGGACACCTGTTGACAGATACAGAATTTGATAGGACGCTCCCAATTTTGACCATTTGTGGTCTGTTTGACAGGAATTCTTCTATCCAGTTATATTGGTGTCCAGAGATACCATAAGATTTTAGTTTTAGTAGTAGTTTGTCGTGTACCACTGAATCAAAGGCTTTACTGAAGTGTATGTAGATTGTGTCTATTGTTTTGCCCTGATCGAGTTGTGTAGTCCATATGTTTTTGCAGAGTAAGAGTTGCAGATTACAGGATAGTTTTTTTTTCTGAAGCCAAATTGTTTATTAGAGAGTAGGTTGTTTGTCTCTAAGTGGAGGGTAATGGATTGGTTAATAATTGATTCCATGATTTTACAGGTGGCGCAGCATAAGGAGATTGGTCTGTAATTTTCAACTAGGCTTTTTGAAGATGGGGATGACCGTGGCTTGTGACCACAGTTTTGGCAAGGAGCTGGTCCTGAAAGATTTTTCAAAGATTATGCTTAGAGGTTCGGCTATGGCAGTGGATAGCTTTTTAAAGAAGTAGGCACATATTCCATCTGGTCCCAATAGATAGGGATTGTTTTAGATTGCACAGTGCTTTTTCAACAATGTCGTCTGTAAAATCGATATGTATTAGATCATTGTAGTTGTCTGTGGTTCGACTAGGAAGTACTGGGCTTGATCCATTGCTGTTTACAAATACTGAGCCAAAGAATGTGTTAAAGAGGTTTGCTTTAATGGTGTCATCATTGCAGCCTTTGCCATTAAGTCCTTTCAGAGGTGGGATGGACCTTGAGTCTTTTAGTTTGTTGTTTACAAAATTGTAGAAAGCACGGGTAGAATTTGTACGTAGAAGGTTTTCCTCTTGTTTAATGTGATAATTAGTGCGTTCAGTTTTTATCTGGTGGCATAGATTTTTGTATCAGCTTTTGAAAATGGCAATGTGACCAGATTTGTTTTTTTTGCCAAAGTGATCTCTTTTTGGATTGAAGCTTCCTTACTGTTATGGGTAATCTGTTTTTCCTGGTTTGGGAGTTGTTATTGATACATATAGTTTGATGGCTCTTTTGATTTCTAGTAAGAATATGTTGTAATGGTCTTCAACAGTATTGCATCCAGTGAATAGAAATTGCCAATCAAGGGAAGAGTGATCATTGATTATAAGATCATAGTTGTCTTTTTTGAAGTTATAATTGGTAATTTTGTCGTGATTTTGTAGGTTGAGACAAAAGTCAATCATGTTGTGGTCACTATTGGAAAAGGGTTCTTTAATTTGTATTCCATACATTGAATTCAAACTATTGCAGAAGATGAGATTGAGGCAGTTGTTAAGCCTAGTATTGTTGGTTACTAGTTGTTCCAGTCCCAGATTTGTTACAGCATTGTAGAAGGTTGCATGTATGGGTTCAGTTGTACATTCGTTTAGGGTCCAGTTAATATGAGGTAGATTGAAGCCACCAAGAAAGATAAAAGTGTGTGGGCAGGATGCTGCCCATGTTAGTAGTGTATTTAGCTTGTTTACATGTTCGATGTCATAATATGGCTCTGTAACATAGTAAGAACTGAAATGTGATGTTTAAGGTCAGTTCACAGATAATGGTCTCAGGAAGAGCAAGCTCTTGGGTAACTTGGATGTTTTTTAGATGTAGGGACTTTTTATAGAAGATAGCAACACCACCTCCTCTACAGATTTCACAATCAGATCAGTAAACATGGTAGTCTCTTACTGAGGTAATGGAGTCAGAGAGAGATGTGTTGAGCCATGTTTCACAGACAAATATGATGTTGAATTTAGCCGTATTTAGTAAGAGGAGAAATTCAGGTATTTTATTCACAAGGCTTCTTGCATTGAATAGCTTGCATTTAAGGCCATCAACAACCCCCCTTGATGAAACACTTGACATTTCTCGCATTGGCCAAAAGCTCAAAAAGAGAGACAGCTCTGTGGCCCCATGCTTCTGCAGGGTCATTTGCAAAAATGAATTAAGCAAACATAAATTTATTTATACTATAAATTCACTCGCCAAAAACACCAACCATAAAAACCTCCGATCTCGTCCTGACCTAACCTTATAGCAACATGACCACTCCCGTATACTCCACACAGAACTCAAAAATCATCTAGACAATGGAGAGAAGGACCTGTGCATTGATTACTGTGCAGTCTGTATCAAAAGAAAGTCACAAAACCCACAACTCAGCATCTAACCCTCCTTCAACCAATCCACCATCACCCAAGACTAGGCACGCACACTCCCAAACATAAATGAATTTATGTTTGCTTAATTCATTTTTGCAAATGACCCTGCAGAAGCATGGGGCCACAGAGCTGTCTCTTTTTGAGCTCTGGGCCAATGCGGGAAATGTCAAGTATTTCATCAAGGGAGATTGTTGATGCTTGATAGTCACTGATGATGTTATGGACAATTGTGATATCATCATTGTTATTGATGTCCTCTAGACCAAATAAGATGGCATTAGGACGCTTTTGTTCATGCTCGACAGCTTCCCTGATGAGGATTGGGATATCGTTATTTGTTGGATTTATGGTTTTTTGTGAATTAGATTGCAGTTATTGGTTAGTAGCTATTGGATGTTCAAGTTTTTGTGTTGTGTCTTTTTTTTTCAAGGTTAGTTCATCTTTCATTTAAAGTGTCCAGGGATGCTACTATGGTGTCAATGGATGATATTCGTGTTTCTGTGGAGTCAACTCTTTCAAACAGGGCTATATGTTTGTCCAATTTGGGTTTGCATGATGGGCAGAAAAATGGAAATGCATAATTGGATGTTTCTAGGAATTGAGTCATTTGCTTGGGTGATTCCAGGCAGTCATGATGAGCATATTTTTCATATAGAGACCATTTGATGGAATTTTCATTAACCTTTAGAGTTACAAAGCATATAAAGCACGTGCAGGAGTCTTGTGGTTCATTGGTGGGGATTTTTTTCTCTTTAGGTTGTGGTTTGGTATTGGATTTTTTTACTGGCATGGTGGGTTTGTTGAGATAGTACGTTGATTAAATTGCTTAATAAAACAATTTTGGGTAATCAATATAGCCAATATCACATCAATTAATCAATTACAATAATCTCTCTAGTCCAGTAATTATGCTAAGCAACAATCAGCCTAATTAATTAATTACACTAATTGTTAAATACACTGTTCAATTAAATTCACTAAATCACTAATTTTACTGATCAATTAAATTACAGTAATTCTGATTTTTTTTTACATTAATCAGTAATCACACTATTTGCATTAAACACTCTAATCACACTGATCAATTAAAACAATAAATCAATTAAACAATTGATAAATTATTTTTAGAAATTGATTATCTAATCATTGATATAGGTATTGAGGTAGAATTAGAAAATGCTTTTTTTAAATCTCTGGTTGAATGTTGAAATTCTCTCTTTGGGAGGGAAAACACAGCCTGTTTCTATGGAGATGGCTGATTTAAAGTGTTTGCTGGATTTGCATTTTGTCATCAAAAAGGGGTGAATCACAGCCCGTTTATTCCTCTCAAAGAAAAGATTAATGACTTTGGAGCTAGCAGGCAGATTGTTTCAATGGAGGCGAAGGAATGCAAGAGATTTTTTTTATTGGTTATTTCCTGTTGAAGAACAGAGGAAACCAATTATTCTTCTCTCCCTTTTGCAAGCAGACTTTGATTCAGCAGAGACAAACAGAACAATTCACAGGGAGGCAACAGGAAACTTTTTGTTTTTGTTTTCTGGCCCCCTCCCAGTCAATTTAAATATGCTTTCAACGTTTGTTGCTTTTAAGAGAAAGAGGCACGTAGATAGTCTTGCACTGGCAATTCGAACAGTTTATATTTTTACTATGTAGACTCGGATTTAAATTGAGCATTCGCTCCTGGCTTCAATATACTTCTGCTTCTATCACAGGAAATAAAATTGCTTCCAATCTTCACAGGAGCTCAGTTATAACAATACTTCCCTACTTATTGGGAGTCCAAAGTTACTGTCCTTTAAAAGAGGGAGTCTGGATTAGCAATTTGGTGAAGAGGGAAGAGGGAAGGAGGGGCAGCGGCGGTGGGGGAAGCAGTCTGCTTCACACCCTGGCTGCAAATGTCTGAAGACTGACTCACAGGTCCCGGTGCTCACCGCCCTGCAAGGATGGGATCAATCTCACCATCTCACCACCCTGCAAGGATGATCGTCCAGCCCCTGGTACTGGCGAGCCCCACCGCCTTGCCTTCTAGTAAGGATGGGTCAAATTGCAGATTGTTGAGCACTTTTGAATAGAGTGCTTTTGAATTTAGCACTTTCCGAGGAATGAGCTCTTTTCTGGCGTGCTGGCCAAGGATGGGAGGAATCAGAGATCACCGAGTACTTTTGAATTGAGTGTTTACTGAGGAATGGAGCTCTTTTCTTGTCATAGAATGAAATATCTGTTGATGTCTACTGAATCAGAACCTAATGATTGCTCCCAGAATGGAAATGTTTTCTCTTAATGATTCATAGGAAACACTGTAGGGCTTTTCTATTGGGTTGATTTTGAATTGCTAAATTAAAACTACCATTTTTAAAATAAGCACAGTTCATCAACAACCTTCTGGAAAAGTAATATACCATTTCCTTCATTTATGTCATTTCTGTGCTACAGCTACAACATCAAAGACAGCATATAATTTACAATAGTATTCAAAAAATGCAAAACACTATAAGAAATAAAACTGACTAGTAATTTACTAAAGATCTAATGGAAGAATTATCCCTAATAAATTCCTAAAGCCACAGGGCGGTGGGTGGCCAAACAACTGAAACAGTGCTTTCTGGAATTTGAGTGATTGCGATTACATGTATGGCAAGTATTTTAAAATGCTTTTTCTGAGTTGTCTTCTATGCAACAAAAAAGCATACAACTAATCTTTGCTGGCAACTGAGAAAATTATATGGACTGAACAAGTGGGATAGTTTGATCAATATAAATTGGACGAAAAGAGATAATGAGAAAGTCTTTGAAGGTGAATGGATTTGTAGCACTTCCCGAAGGCACCAGCTGCTTTTATCTACATGTGTTTACCCTTTTGTATATTTTCATAACTATAATTATATTTGGGTAGACAATACAATGTCCAAATGGATAAAAAAGACATCTTCCCACTCTTAAATTTTATGAACAAGGAAAACCAAATGAGAGCCGAATTTTGGTTTTCTTCCATGAAAAGTGAAATACTTAGTCAATTTCCTTTGAAGCCATAAATAGATAATAGTAGGTTGGTTATGTTGTATATTTTGTGAATTATGGAGTTATTCCAGATATATTTGTGCAATATTTATTGTATTATTTTTCAACTTAAGAAATTATTCCATATATTTTTCAAGAAAAAACTTCATGCTGATTGTATATGTCAATGGGATAGAATAGAATAACAGTTGGAAGGACCGTGTAAATCATCTAGTTCTAGTTCAAGCAGTAGACCCTATACCATTTCTGACAGATGGCTGTCAAGTGTCTTCTTGAAAGTAATGAAGCATCCACAACTTCTGAAGGAAAGATGGTTGATTGTTCTCGCTGTCAGAAAATTTCTCCTTATTTCTAGGTTGAATCTCTTCTTGATCAGTTTCCATCCATTATTCCTTGTCTGACCTTCGGGTGCCTTGAAAAATAGCTTGACCCCCTGCCTCTCTGTGGCATCCCCTTAAATATTGGAACAGTCCCCTGGTCCTTCTCTTCACTAGACTAGCCATGCCCAGTTTCTGTAACCATTCTTCATATGTTTTAGCCTCCAGTCACCTAATCATTTTGGTTGTTCTGCACTCTTTTTTTATAGTGTGGTGACCAAAACTGAATGCAGTATTCTAAGTGTAGTCTTACTAAGCTTTATAGCACAGGTGTCAAACTCGCAACATAACATCATCACATGACATATGACAACTTTCCCCCATTCGCTAAATGGGGTGGGCATGGCCAGTGTCTGTGCGTTTGATACCCCTGCTTTATAGAGTGGTGATCTTGATTGAATCCTTCTGTTAATGCAACTATGGACTGGATTGGCTTTTTGGGCTGCCACTGAATACTGTTAGCTCATATATAACTGATTGTTCACTAAGACTCCAAGATCCCTCTCACTGCTATTAAGCCTGGTTTCTTCCAATCTATTTGTGTACTTTTCGTTTTTCTTGCTTCATTTCACTTTTCTCTACATTGAATTTCAATTTGTTTGTTAGGGCCCAGTGTTTAAGTCTGCCAAAATACATCTGGATCTTGAGCCTATCTTTTAGGGTGTTGGCTATTCCTGCCAGCTTCGTATCACCTGCAAATTTGATAAATTCCCCTCATCTAAGACATTTATGAAGATATTGAATACTGGGCCTGACAGAACTCTTTGTGATACCACTTCTTATTTCCCTCCATGTAGACAAAGTACCATTAAGCACTAGTCTTTGAGTATGGTTTGTCAGCCAGTTACAAATCTGATAGGATTCTATCTATTCCCTTTTTTCTAGCTGACCAAGAAGTAGGTTGTAGTCTTCCTTGTCAAATGCCTTGCTAAAGTATAAGTATAATATATCTACAGCTTTTCACTGGTCTACTAATTTAGTCACAATGTCAAAAATATTTCAATCAACTCCAGATTCCTGTGACACAAGACCCTCAGTGTTGCAGTGGTTAGAGTGCAGTACTGGAAGCTACTTCTGCTGCAGCCAGCTGCCTGCAATTTGGCAGATCGAATTTCACCAGGCTCAAGGTTGACTCGGCCTTCCATCCTTCCAAATTGTTGGGGGCAATATGCTGACTCTGTAAACCGCTTAGAGAGGACTGTAAAGCACTACAAAGCAGTATATAAGTCTAAGTGTTATTTCTATTACTATACATTAAATGATTCAAGCATATATTTGTCAGTGGTCATTTATAAAATGTATTTTGGAAAAAAAACATTTTGTTCATTCTGCTGCCATTATTGTTTCAGGAGATGGCACTTTAAGACCAGAGCAAAAGAAGAGCAATGTAGCAATATTATTTGCTCAGTATCCCAGACAGATAATCATCCAAAAATATAGCTGCGAACAGTGGTCTGCTTGAGATTAAATAAATCTATTTTCTTTGCATTCTGCCTCAGAATTCAGTACCAGTAAGTACAAAAATAAATATCAATAAATATTGTGATCAATCTTAAAGAATGAATGAATGAACATCTCAATGCCTTTTCTTTTGCAGTGAATAGCACAATTAACTGAAACAAATAGAAACACATTGAATAGAAATTTTTAGTGAGTTAGTATGACATGCCAAGGATTAAACCTTCAAGATCATTCATGGAAACTGGACAAAAGAGCCAAGCTTTTCCCCACAATGACAAGACAACTTACTGCCACAGTCAGTTATCTTACCCATTGAATAGGCTTGCATATAAAATAGCCTTTTTTATAATAGCATCATGTATTATAAAGTTTATTCCTGCATTCTTAAGCATAGTTTAGAGACTGTCACAATAGTATCTGAAAAACTTTCTAAACTTGGTTTTCAGCTGATTCCTTTATGAGTTCAGATGAAACAAGATCAATCTACATAAGCAAATTTATGTAGTAGTAGCTTTAATTGTTTACTACAACCTCTGTAAAGTTTAGTGCTAATTATTCAGGAAGCAGCTATATGCTATTCTTAATTATTTTTGGAACATATTTAGAAAGTAACTTCAGCTCTCAATGAGTCACTGTGAAACTCTTTCGGCGACCTTGCCATGTTAATATTGACTGATTTGGAAATAAACTAAAGAATCTAGTTGTCTGTTACATCATAAAACCTATGCTATTCTATACTTTAAACAAGCAAACTGGGAGAAATTCATGTTTAAGCTAGATTACACCATAAACCACAATCTAATAAGATCATTGATTGGTTATATGCCAAACAGTTGTTTTTTACTCTTAGTGACCATGTAAATAGATGTTCTTTATGATTTACAGATTAACGGAGTTGGAAAGGACCTTGTAGCTCATCAAGTCCAACCCCCACCCATCCAAGTAGAAGACCCTATACCATTTCTGACAAATGGCAGTCCAATCTCTTTTTGAAAGCCTCCAGTGATAAAGCTCCCACAACTTCTGAAGGCAAGCTGTTTCATTGGTTGATTGTTCTCACTGTCAGAAAATTTCTCATTTCTAGGTTGAATCTTTCCTTGATAAATTTCCATCCATTATTCCTTGTCTGACCTTCAGGTGCCTTGGAAAATAGTTTGACCCCTTCCTCTCTGTGGCAGCCCCTTAAATACTGAAACACTGCTATCATGTCTCCCCAGTCCTCCTCTTCACTAGACTAGCCATGCTCAGTTCCTGTAGCCGTTCTTCATATGTTTAGTCTCCAGTCCCCTAATCATCCTGGTTGCTCTTCTCTGCACTTTTTCTAGAGACTCAACATCTCTTTTATAGTATGGTGATCAAAACTGAATGCAGTATTCTAGTGGTCTTACTAAGACTTTATAGAGTGGTATTAGTACCTCACTTGATCTTGATTGTATCCCTTTGTTAATGCATTTTAGGATTGCATTGGCTTTTTTGGCTACCACCGCACACTGCTGACTTATATTTAGCTGGTTGCCCACTAAGACTCCAAGATTCCTCTCACAGTTATTGCTACTAAACCTGGTTTCACCCAGTTTATATGTATACTTTTGATTTTTCTTGCCTAAGTGTAAGACTTTACTTTTCTCTACATTGAATTTCATTTTGTTAGATAGGGCCCAGTGTTCAAGTATGTCAAGATACATCTGAACCTTGAGCCTATCGTCTAGGGTGTTAGCTATTCATGCCAGCTTAGTAGCATCTGCAAATTTGGTACATTCCCCTTCTATTCCGTCATCTAAGTTAGATGTCGAAGAGTACTGGGCCTGAGAAAGAACCTTGTGGTACCCCACTACTTACTTACCTCCATGTAGATGTAAACCTATTAAGGCAGGGGTATCAAACTGGATTTCTTCAAGGGCCGGATCAGCGTTTTAAGTTCTCCTCTGCAGGTGGGGCGATGGACAGTGTGGGGGGACAGCAGGTGGGGATGCCTCCTATAGTACTTTGTCAGCTGAAAACAGGCTGTGTGGCCCATTTTCAGGCCTATTTTTGGCACATTTTCAGCCTTTTGGGGGCCCATTTTTCAGCCCAGTTTCAGCCAGCAGAGTGCTGCAGGAGACCATGGAGGGTGAAAATGAGGTACGGGGGGACATATGCAGCCCATTTTAGCAGCCAGAGGCACTGTGGGCCAGTCCCTTGATACTCCCAGGATCTGGCCAGCAGGCCTTGAGTTTGACACCCCTTGTCAGCTGGTGCTCCATTCAAAATCCAAGAAAGAAATACTTAGACTCCATTAATCAGAGAAAAGATATCTTTTACTGGAAATCAAGTGGTAGCAACAAAAGAATTCTGAATCTGAGAAAATGGGTGCGTAAATCACATGTACAAAGTAATGGCAACATTCCCACCCCCAATAGTTCAATAAGCTCATCCAATTAAAAGTTGTGTATATCATCATGTGGGCATCTCCAGATGGTGATGAGGCCTCTGTCCATTGACCTAGACATATTTTGTTAAAGAGTTGCAGCTGTGCATAGCATAGAATAGAAACCTAAGCAAGAATCTACATCCCCCCAGCTTATACAGTTCTGGTTTGTAACACCTCCAGCTCACTTCCCATAACCATTCCCCCTCCTCCCCCCGTTACTTATGACAGCCGAAAGATGCAAAGCAAAGGGAGAAAATCTTGAAGGCTCACATTCGGCCCTCCTGCAAAAGAGACGTTAGTCCTAAAAAAGATAAAAATAGAAGGTAATAGAAAATATACATGTAACACCATCATACTATTTTTTAGGGTTTATCAGGATATTTAGTACGAAATGCCTTGATAAGTGTAGGAGCTCTAACATCCTTCTCATTCACCCACTCAGACTGGGAAGGAGGAAAATGTTTCCACACAATCAAATATTGGAGTCGACCCCTCTGTTTTTGAGAATCCAAAATTTCTTTAACTTCAAAATGTTGTTCACCCTCAGTTAGCAATGGTACAGGGGGATCAACCTGAGTTGGTCTCAAGTCAGAGATTTGTTCAGGTTTTAATAAATTAACATGGAAAACAGGGTGGATCCGTTGAAGGGTTTTAGGTAATTTCAGTTGGACTGCCACAGGGTTCAAAATTCATTCAATTGAGAAAGGTCCAACATACATAGGTCCAAGCTTTTTTGACTTTTGTGTGGTCTGCAAATATCTGGTGGACAAAAAGACCTTATCACCCACTTGATATGGTTTTTGTGGAGTTCTCTTTTTATCTGCAAATTTTTTATGAGCTTGATGAGTATCATCTAATGCTTTACGGGTAACCGGCCAGGTAAGCTGGAGCTGTGTTATCCATTCATCTAATGATTGAATGTTAGGTTTCTCCTGTGGAAGCTCGGGTATGGGTACAAAGTCTTGTCCCGAGGCCACTTTAAATGGAGCCACCCAGTACTACTGTATACCGAATTGTTATATGCCACCTCAGCGAATGGCAATAAGTCAGCCCAATTATCTTGCTGATAATTTATATAACATTGAAGATATTGTTCCAATACCAAGTTAGTTCTCTCACAAGCCCCATTGGTTTGTGGATGGTGGGCGGAGCTTAAGCCCTGGGCAGAGCCCAATAACTTCAGGAACTCCTTCCAAAAGTTTGAGGTAAACCGGACACCTCTGTCTGAGATTATGTGTTCAGGAACCCCATGTAACCTCTAGGTATGTAAAATAAACAGTTTAGCCAATGTTTTTGCAGATGGGATTTTCAGACAAGGTATGAAATGTACCTGTTTGGAAAACAAATCGGTTACTACCCAAATAACTGTATTCCCCCCACTTTCAGGTAATTCCACTATAAAATCCATAGAAATTTCCTTCCATGGAGCCATTGGTCTAGCCACATTTTGTAGTAAGCCTTTTGGTTTACCAGGAGGCCATTTGGCTGAGGCACAGATAGGACAGCTAGCCAATAAGTCTCAATGTCCTTTTTCAAGGTAGGCCACCAAAATTGCCTTTTAACCAAGTGTAAGGTTGTCATGAATCCAAAATGTCCAGCAGCTTTAGAGTCATGAGCTTGCTGTAATATTTGGTTTCTCAGCTTTGCTGGCACATAATTTGGCCCCCACCCATGCCAATCCATCTCTAACCGTACAGTTATTTGAGTGAGTAAGGAACCAATCAACAAGTTTTAGAACATCTCTTAATTGTGCAGTCAAATCATTTGATAAATCAACCTCCTTCTTCTTCTGGGCTCTGGTAACCACTGGAGCTGCCAACTGTTTGGTTGGGAGAATAGGCCGTACCACTTCTTGGTGAGCACTATTATATTGAGGTAATCTAGATACAGCATCTGCCATGAAGTTCTTCCCCCCTGGAATGTACTTCAATGAAAAATTAAAGCACTTATAGTACTGCGCCCAGCAAACTTGCTCGGGAGACAGCTTCTGAGGTGTTTACAAAGCCTCCAGATTTTTATGATCCGTGCACACCTCAAATGGGTGTTTCACCCCTTCTAAGAAATGCCTCCAGAATAACAGAGCCCAGAGAACTGCAAAATTTTCTTTTCCACAGATGGCCATCTTCTTTCAGTTTCAGTTAGTTTACGTGAAGTATATGTACACGGTTGCAGAGTCCCCATCTCGTTTGCTTGTAGTAACACCCCCTCCCAACTGCTATGTCACTCTCATCGGCTTGGATTTCAAAAGGACCATCCATGGCCGGGTTCTTGAGTACTGGTTCAGCAGCAAACAGTCGTTTCAGCTTCTCAAAAGTGACTTGACATTCCATGGACCACTCCAGTGGTTTACTCGGCTTCGGTTTCACCTCCCCTTTGGTTGTTAGGAGATTTGTGATAGGCATTGCAATCTTCGCAAAAGCAGAAATAAATTGATGGTAAAAATTAACAAATCCCAAGAAACTTTGAAGTTGTTTCCTGGTGCGGGGAGGGGCCCATTCCAAAACGGCATGAACCTTCCCCGGATCCATTTCTATGCCATCATGTGAGATGCAATAGCCTAAATAGTCATTTTTTTTCTGGTGGAATTCACACTTGGACAACTTTGCATACAGCTCAGCAGCTCAGAGTTTTTCCAGAACTGACCGCACTAGTTTCACATGTTCATCACAAGTCTCCGTGTAGATAAGAATATCATTACGATAAACCAACACCCCTTTGTAGAGATGTTCATGCAACACCTGATTGATCATTTGCATGAATACTGCAGGGGCCCCCTGTAGGCCAAATGGAAGAATGTTGAATTGGAAACAGCCCATTGGGCAATTAAAAACAGTTTTCCATTCATCCCCTTCCTTAATTCAAACTCGGTAGTATGCTTCTCTCAGGTCGAGTTTTGTAAAAAATTTCCCTTTGGCCAAGTGGGCCAACATATCCTTCATCAAGGCGAGGGGGTACATGTTCTCCACTGAAATAGTGTTGAGGTTTCTGTAGTCAACACATAAATGAAGGAGCCGTCTTTCTTTTCATGGAACAATACTGGGGCTGTTACCCGGGGTCCAGCAGGTTGGATGAAACCACGTTCCAAATTCTTATCGATACATGACTGCAGCTCTTCTAGCTCCCGCGGTGTCATTGAGTACAGTTTCAGTTTTGGGAGTTTCACCCCAGGTAAAATTTCAATGCTGCAATCTGTTCAGCAATGGGGGGGAAGCTCGTCCGAGGCCTTTTCACTGAATACCTCCTTTAAGTCCCAATATTCCTCTGGAATTTTCTCCTCCCCCTTCAGGCTCTCGGTTCCAGTTCAGTGGGATTCTTTAGTTTCGGTTGAGATTGCCCCTCCCCTTCTGGGCATTGGTCAGTACATATGCGCAATGACCCGCTCCTCCATTCACTGTGGGGGTCCATTTCTGGAGCCAGAGCAACCCCAGTATTAGGGGGCGCTCTATCCCAGGAGCCACAATAAAACACAAAGTCTCTCTATGTTTCCCATCGTCATTTCTATTGGTTCCATTATGAAATGTGCAGGGCCGCCCCCAGCTACCGAACCATCCAGTTGGCAAAAGACTATGGGTGTCTTTAAAGTCTTTAGCCGTAAGCCCATTTTCTCTACTACCTCTGAGCTGATTACGCACCTTGTGCACCCAGAGTCTAACAAAGCCAGCATTTCCCCTTTGGGTCCCGATGTGGGTACCCTTAATCTCACTGGAATGGTCATAGCGCCCTTGTTTGGACTTACCAATGAGTCGTCTTCTGATTTGGATTCACTCTCTTCAGAAGAGGTTGGAGTTCCCAGCTCCTCTCCTTTCAGAGGGGCGATCTCTACAACCTCCTCTGCTTTAAGCGCCATTTCACAAGGCTTTGCTTGGGTTTTTTCAGCTTTTCTTCCTTATCCTGGTGCCCCCTTTGGCTCTAGCTTGGCATGGCAGTCTGCATCCTGGTGGCCTTCCTTCCCACATCGGACGCATGCAGTGGTCTTGGGTTTTGCCATCATTCCTCCCTTTTGAGGTTTTAAGGCTTTTCAAGGGCTGGTGGGGGAAAACTTGCTCCAACCAAGACCCGCCTGGCGTCTGTTTTGGGTCAGATCAATTTCCACCTCTGCTGCCATCATATACCACAGCTGCAGCTCACTGGGGTCTCTTCTGGCAATATAGCTTTGATATACATCTTCATTCAACCCATCTTTAAAAGCTTCTATCAGGGCTCCCTGGGACCCGCCTCAAATATGACATGCCAGCTCTCTAAATTCCTGGGTGTAGTTGGCCACTGATCTCCGCCCCTCATTTATGGTCTTCATCCCAATGCTGGCCTTATGTTCAACAAGTGGGTCTTCAAACCTGGCCTGCAGTGCAGTCATGAACAGGTCATAATTCATCAGATGAGGGGCATTATCATTATGCAAAGTCACCATCCACTTTGCAGCTCTTCCCTCCAGAGCCCTAGTAACACATCTAAGTTTGGCTGCTTCTGAGGAAAAATCCCCTCCATATTCCTCCATATGGCTCCAGACTTGTGCCAGGAAGAATCCTAACTCCTTGGGATCCCCCCCATATTTTACTTCCAACCGAGGCACCTTTGGATTTCTACGTCTTCTGGCAATTACTCCCCACACTGGGGCCCCCTGGGCTGCTGCTGCCTGTTGCGCTAGCCCAGGTTGATTTATGGGGGTGGCTGCTCTGATTCTTCTGGCTGGGGCTGCCTCCCTCTCCTCTCCGTCATACCTTTGATCAGTTTGAGGTTCTCCAATAGCTTCATTTGGAAGATGCATGGCTTGAGTTAGTAGAAAATTATTTCTTTCCTTCTCTTGCCATGGCTCCTCTCTTCCACGCTGACGGGTAGTGGTCACTCCTGGAGGAGGCTTTTCCTCAGGATCCTTCCAGCCGACTCCCAGGGAACATTTGGGTTTTACAGCTGGTTTTTCCCCAAGACTTAATTCTGCTAACAAGTCAGCTTCCCCTGCTGCCTCTAACAGCAG
This sequence comes from Pseudonaja textilis, assembly GCF_900518735.1. The sequence continues at coordinate 2,262,383 of NW_020769421.1, read as the reverse complement.
AGAATCTTGTCCTCCAGTCGCTCCCAGGTCTTCTTGGTCGCTGGCTGGATTTGACATTGTGTTCAGACCCGCTCGGAAGAAAATTTATTAATTGTCCAGGTGGGCTGGTAATGTGGAGATTCAGAATCTGGCCAGGAGGCCTTGAGTTTGACACCCCTTGTCAGCTGGTGCTCCATTCAAAATCCAAGAAAGAAATACTTAGACTCCATTAATCAGAGAAAAGATATCTTTTACTGGAAATCAAGTGGTAGCAACAAAAGAATTCTGAATCTGAGAAAATGGGTGCGTAAATCACATATACAAAGTAATGGCAATGTTCCCACCCCCAATAGTTCTATAAGCTCATCCAATTAAAAGTTGTGTATATCATCATGTGGGCATCTCCAGATGGTGAGGAGGCCTCTGTCCGTTGACCTTGACATATTTTGTTAAAGAGTTGCAGCTGCACATAGCATAGAATAGAAACCTAAGCAAGAATCTACCCCCACAGCTTATACAGTTCTGGTTTGTAACACCTCCAGCTCACTTCCCATAACCATTCCCCCCTCCTCCCCACTTTACTTATGACAGCCGAAAGATGCAAAGCAAAGGGAGAAAATCTTGAAGGCTGACACCCCTGCATTAAGGACTACTTGTTGAGTAAGGTTTGTCAGCCAGGTACGAATCTGTTGGTTATGCTATCTATTCCACTTTTTTCTAGCTTACCAAGAAGTAGGTTATAGTCTACTTTGTTGAATGACTTGCTGAAGTTTAAGTATATTATGTCCACAGTATTTTGCTGGTCTACTTATTTAGTTATCATATTGAAGAATGAAATAAGATTGGTTTGGCATGATCTGTTTTTAACAAACCCATGATCTGTTCCTAACCTGGTCTTTAAGATCTTCCTCAGTGCACTTTTCACAGGTTTGTTTTCTCATGCTGTCCATGAGAGTTGCTCTAGAGTTGCTCTAGAGTTTTCTCTTTGTTTAAAAGTGCCAACACTTCTCATCCTGATTCTTAGAAGTCCAGCTTTTGCTTTCTTAGGATGTCATAGGGAATGTCATTGCTTTCCCTATATTGATTTTTGTAGTTTTTATGTAGGTAGATGTAGTTATAAAAACATTGTGGTATTTGCATATATTTTTTAAAACTTTCCTTTAAAAATACTCCTAACTTGCCTGTACCATCTAGGTTGACTTCTAATGTCATTTAGATTGACTTCTAATGTCAGATTTGATTAGAGGAAACCAGGTTTTATAGAAAATGTGCAAAGAATCCTCATTCCCCCTTTTAATATAAGAACCCCCACATATTAGAAAAGAAATGCTTCCCTATTCTCTTCCATTCAAGTAATCAGACCCTGTGGATGGATGTTTAGTTTTACAAATTCTTCCATTCATAAACAAAACACCTTCAGCTACAGCCTTCACATAAGGCTGGAATTAATCAGATTTAAAAAGCAGAGACAAAAGCTACCTAAAATCTACATTCCCCACCCAGCTCAAGGACAGATATGACCTCCCAGCCACAACAGAAACCAAACCACCACAATCAGAATAACCAAAGACATAGACTTAAAACCAGGGGTGGGATTCAAATTTCTTAACAACCGGGTCTGTGGGTGTGGCCTAATTTGTGGGTGTGGTTTGGTGGTCATGTGAATGGCTGGGTGTGGCTTGCTGGTCATGCGTTTGGGTGGGTTTGGTCTGGTTAGTCATGTGACTGGGTGGGTGTGCTTGGTGGCCATGTGACTGGGTGGTTGTGGCCAACTCAATGTCATTTGCATCAAGGGGTGCCTCACCTGTCCCCTCCCCTCACAGCCATTCCTTGTCACACCCAGCCTCAACTTATCTATAATTCTGTAAAAATGTTGTTCACCTTTTTTGACTTTATTATCTATGTACTATAGATGTACTTTCATGGACCACTGAAAGGAGAAAATGGTTTACATGCTTTGCTCAAAAGTGTGATAGGCAGCAAGATTTAAGGGGCTGCCAGAAAGAGGGGTGGCGGTAATGTATTTTTCAAAGAAGCAGAAGGCAGACAAAAAGCAATGGATGGAAACTGAACAAAGAGAGAAGCATACTAAGGCTAAGGAGAAACTTTCTGACAGTGAGAACAATTAACCAGTGGAACTGCTTGCTCTGGGTGCTCCAATACTCAAGGTTTTTAAGAAAAGACTGGAGCATTTCTCTGAAATGGTATAGAGTTCCCCCTAAGGTCCCTTCTAAGTGTTATTCTGTTGTTCTGACACCTTTCCCAGGACCTCTACTCAGAGTTTGGCATCCTCAGTTTTCCTGCCTGAGCAGGGGGTTGGACGAGAAGACCTCCTTAGTCCCTTTCAACTCTGTTAAACACACATGTATTTATGCTCTGAGCTACAAACATGTAAACCCTGAAAAATACCTGGGCAAAAAAGGCAGTAAATCACTCTAGGTGTAAGGATAGTGTAAAATATTAATATATGATAAATAATAGAACAATTAAAAATAATAGCACAGAGTTTTCTCTCTGTGTCTCTCCCATCCTTCCTATTTCTTTCTTTTTTTCTTTTTTTCTTTCTTTCTTTCTTTCTTTCTTTCTTTCTTTCTTTCTTTCTTTCTTCCTATTTGTTTTTCTTTTTCTTTCTCTCTTCCTTTCCCCCCTTCCTTTCTTCCTTTCTCTTTCTTCCTATTTTTCTTTCTCTTTCTCTTTCTTTCTCTCCCTTCCTTTTTTTCTTGCTCTTTCTTTCATGCTCTTTCTTTCTTGCCCTTCCTTCCTTCCTTCCTTCCTTCCTTCCTTCCTTCCTTCCTTCCTTCCTTCCTTGCTTCCTTCCTTCCTTCCTTCCTTTTTTGTCTCTGTCTTTCTCTCTCTCTCTCTCTCTCTCACACACACACACACATACACACACACACACACACACCACTCTCTCTCATGACATACACGCACCTGGTCTGGGTTGAACTGATCCGGCGAGCTCCAGAGCAGTGGGTGGCGGGAGAACAAAGAAAGCAGCAGCCCTGGGACATCTACCCACCCTCCCTTTTGGAGCATCATGGCAGGGGAGGGCAGCAGGAAGGCCTGGGGAGGGCTGGGCGAGGCCCAACCAGCAGCCTCTGCTCATGTCAAGAGGCCAGTGGCTAGGTGGAAGGCCCGGGATGGGCGCAAGATGGGGGAAGCCCGCCAATGCCCAGTGAGGGCTGGGGGAGGTCTGGGCAAGGCACGGGGAGGGCTGTGTGAGGCCCAGAGAGGGCTAGGTGGGGCCTGGGGAAGGGTCGGCAAGGCCTGGGGATGGCTGGGTGAGGCCCGGGGAAAGACTCACTCTCCCAGCTGGAGCAGCAGATGAGAGAAGCAGACGATGACCTGGCCAGAGCCAATAGGAGCCTCTCCATGTGTTCCCTAGTGGAAGGCAAATGGTAGGGGGGGAAGGTGACCAGCAGCGGCAGCAAAATACAAGTGGTGGGGGGAGGGGCAAAACAAAAGGCAAGTGGTGGGGAGGGGGAAAGGTGACCGGGACTTGCATTCACCCAGGGAGATAATCGGATCAAGCAGGGCTGCAGCAAAAGGCAGACAGCAATGGCTGGGTGGGTGGGTAGGCAAAAGGCTCCAGGCATGTCATGCACGTGCATGATGTTGCACATGTGTGATAGGGACTGATTGGGCAGGGAGCAGAGAAGTGGACGGAGAGGGGCAAGGCCAGCCAGAGGCCCAATTTACCAGTTCTCCAAACTATGGAGAATCATAACAACTGGTTCTACCGAACCAGTCCGAACTGATAGAATCCCACCCCTGCTTAAAACTATTGTCCAAGTCCAAAAATCTCGATTAGAGAGCCCCAAAATAAGATAAAAATTGCCCCACTCCCGAGATCAGTAGTCAGCTGTCCCAGAACCAATTGCTATGTCACTTAGCTTCTGATTCCTAAATAAATGGAGACCTCCTATCCCGCAGCTTGCTTTCAATTCCTTTTTCCCTGCATTTTTCTCCTGGCTTGGAATCAGACCAGATTTTACTTTCAATAAAGAGATGGGGGGCTGGGTGATCAAGAGATTTAATTAGTCATTTGGGGGAAGACTCAGGTCTTTTCAAATAATTAATTTAATTCAGATAATTTAAAACCCAATTTTAGGTAAAGAAGCAAGTATATATGGTTCACCTTTCCACATATAATTGCTCTCTTATTATAAACTAAGGGATTATGGAAATCAGAGTTCATATCTGGAAGTCGCAAGATTACGTATGTGTAGGCAAATACATATAACAGATGTTTACCTTTTCACAATCACTACCACTACTCTTTTACATGCCTCATTCATGTAAAAGAAAATTCACCATATTTTCCTATAGATAAGGAGAGTATGAAATGATCCATAAAATAACTTTTATTGTGCTTTGCAGTCCTTTATGAGTAAAACATTAACAAAACCAAGATATTCTTATTGAAATGTGGAAGATTAAGCCACCATAAATTAAAATTCACCCATCATAGAAATATAGAAATTGCAATGGACGCTGGTAGTTTTTATCTGGTCATAGGGAGTTATGGATTCCTGTATGTTAGGGTATATTAATGTTCAGTTGTGTTGTTTTGTGTCCATGTCCTATCTCAAATGCCACTTTGGCTGTGGACACAGCATTATCAAAATGTTTAGTTAATGAAGACTTTGGAATTGTGCATTTGAAAGAAGACTTAGAAAGAGCTATAGTGATGATAATGGTGGTGATTTAGCTTGAGTCTCATTCCTAATGGCTCAACAGTTACTAAGAATTGTCTAAAAGAATGCAATAAACAACATGTCAATAATGCCCTGAATTTTAATAGATTAAAATCTTCCTATCTACTTAACTTTTCCTTTAAAATTTCATTGTTAATGTGTATTGTACACTGCGCAATACTATCAACAAATTTGGAAACTCAGAGATTTTTCTTTTACTTATGCCTTTTTACCCTGACCTAAAATGGTGCTTTGTTCAGTGTATCTCTAATGATATGTGACTTTGGGAGACAGGAAGAAGAATTACAACCCAGGCAGCACTCCAATAAACAAAATTCAAGATTGACAAAGGAGGGGTGATAAAAGCATTTCAGAAAAGATCCTGCCTAGTTTTGGGGACAATAAAAGAAAGGAACAGGAATAGTATTTTCAGACTTGCAAGAATTTGCTAATGTAACCTTACAATAGAGATAAAGCTAATACTGCTGGGCATGCTTCCTCTTCTGGATTGCCTTGCAAAACTTGCAGTATGTACATTATCTTCAGTACATGCTCTGGGCACTGTGGGAAATGCCTAAGTAGTCTTATTCCTGAAAAAATAAATACAACTGAAATAAAAAAAAAAAGCATTTTGAGATGAGCTGAATATGTAAATTTTTGCTTTTCTTTCTCCATTCTTTTGTTGCAATTATCTGGAAACCAACTTTGTCCTTCAACGGGAATATACAAAATCTTCTGGAGGATGTTTGGACAACTTAAAGAATATTCATAATGATTCTTAAACTTCCCATGGCAGCATCAAAATGAAAATGTCTCCTAATTTCTGAAATTCATTCTTTTATGAAGTTGTGTAATATTGTATTTCTATCAATGATTAGAAATTAATTCATAATTTTGCATATCAATGAAAAAAATTGCTCATTATCTCTACCAATTCTATCTCACACAGAATAACTCAGTTATGTCCTCATATTCAAATAGTTCTTTTTCATTTTTTTTGTCATTTTCATGTCACTTCTGGTTGATCATTTGATAATGAGGATCTATCAATTACTTTTTTATTTTTTGCTAAATAATATTTATGTCAACTCTGAAGCAAACTTGGATGAAGCCATCATTTCCCACATCATAGTTTCAAACTTTGAAAGGGGGAAAGGAGGGGGGAAGTAGATAGCCCGGCTACCAATCAAACAAAAAGTTTTCTTTTGGGAGCAAGGTCATCCCAACAGGTGCAAGTGAAGGAGAAGAGGAGTGACCAAGCAGCCTTCCAGTTACTTTCATTGGATAATGTGACTGGTGACATCTGTGGGGGGAAATATTTGCTCCTTTAATTAGGGAAAACTCTTTTAGAGTTGGTTCTCATTAGATGTGTCAATATGATGTATCCAATAAACATGTTCATTGAGGAATCTACCTGCCTTGGAGTTCTGCTTTTGGTAGATGCTTCATTTGGAAAGCTGACATTAAACTAACTCTAAAAGTTCCCACAGTTTTCCCCTAATTGAAAGAGCAATAAATAAATGGGAGAATTATGTTTAATGTCTGTAAGATATATTTGGTCTGAGATGATAGAGATGATAGATAGATAGATAGATAGATAGATAGATAGATAGATAGATAGATAGATAGATAGATAGATAGATAGATAGATAGAGACAGACAGATGTAAGTTGGCACGTAGGTAGATAGGTGGGTAGGGAGGGAGGGAGAGAGAGAGAGATTTAATTAACATTTAAATTTAAATAACAGTGTCTATGTTACTTAAATTAGGCACCAAATGATCCATAAGTATCCTCCTTGAATTTGGCCACCCTTGACCTTTCCAATGTCTTCCCACTAGCCTGGGTCAGTTATTTCTAGTGCTAACCTAGCAGCTCATCCCTAAACTTCCCAGCACTTTTCCAGGGCTATTACCAATATTGTTATTACCTTCCTTCCATCATTTTACCATTACTGTTGATAATGTTCCTGCTGATCCACTCCTCTTCAACTATATGTTTTATAAAATAAAATATTGTTTTTTATTCAAGTTAATGTATGGTTTAAAAAAAACCTTTAAAATTTAACAGTGTAACATTATTTTCAGATTTAAAACAGTGCTCTAATCCCTTCTAGTCAGGGGTGGGATTCAAATTTTTTAACAACCGGTTCTGTGGGCATTGCTTAGTTGGTGGGCGTGGCTTGGTGCTCATGTTATTGGCTGGGCATGGCCAACTCAATATCACTTACATCGAGGCATGCATTTCCTCACCTGGCCTCTCATGACTGTGGGGATGCTGTAACAGTTGTGTGAAAAATGGTCATAAGTCACTTTTTTCAGTGCCATTGTAACTTGGAATGGTCACTCCACACAAGCAAAGTACCAGCAAAGATGGGGGGAAAAACTCCAGAGAAGTTCCTGATACAGGAAGTCTAGTCCTGCCAAGAATGTAATAAGGTTTAACAGAGAGGCAGTTTCTGTAAGCAACACCAGAATGTTTTCTTCCTGCCTTCCTTACAGGATTAGGCCAGTAATTTCTTCTAACAACTGGTTCTCCGAACTGCTTAGAATGTTAACAACCAGTTCTAGCGAATAGGTGCGAACTGGTAGAATCCCACCCCTGCTTCTAGTCATAGGAATATATCCTTATGCCAGGGGTCAGCAACCTGCAGCTCTGGAGCCACATGTGGCTCTTTCATCCCTCTGCTGTGGCTCCCTGTTGCCGGTCAGCTTCACAATTAATAGGGGTTTTGGTTAGAATAGATAGAGGAAAAAGCACGCTGTGCTATGAGGAGACTCTATGGAAGGGAAACTGCCATAGAGTCTGGTCAGCACCAGAATTGAAGAGGGGCTTCCAGTTAGGACCTTTGTGGCTCTTTGAGTGTTTAAGGTTGCCGAACCCTCCCTTATGCTCAATTATGTGGTCATGAGACAAAAACATAAGCGTGATTTTGCATTGGAAAGCAAATAAAGAGCAACAAAGCAAGGGAAGTTCTGTTTATTCTAGCATGAATAATTTTCTCAGAAATTTCACATTTACAGCACAAAATCAAATAACTAGAGGCCATAACATGCTTAGAAAATGATTTGACTAAATTTTGAATGTACTGGCATAATGTCTTTTCTATAGTGCTAATATCTAGACAAATAGAATCAAATCAAGATTGAGTCATATGTAGAGAGGACTCATTGTGGTCAATTCAGCTGATCATGACAAATTTAAGTCTCACTGATTACAATAATACTACTTTTGGATGTATCTGAATCTGACCCATGGGTGATATTTTTCTTATTTAATACAGAAATAATTCAAATTAACAAATGGTTCATGTGTTAAATTGCAAACATTTTTTTAGAAAGGGATAGCAACATTTGAAATGATAAAAATTATTTAAAAATTAATAAAATACTTCTGATATATCCACATTTTTGAAAATTCTGTATATGTTTGCAAAATAGATAATATATAGTTTTACAGACAAATTTACATCAAATACATATATTTTAAACACCAATTTGTAAAGGATGCCAACATTTTTTTTTTGTACAGAAAATCCTATTTCTGTACAAGGACTTGATTTTCATTTAAACAAAGTTGCACAATCTTTAAGAGGAATATTCATATTCTTCAGCACTGCGACGTCCAAAATCCATCCAGCCCATATAGTCTCTGTCCCTTATCCTGTGGGTAGGGTCAAAATTCTGTAATCCCATCACGGAGACCTTTCCAGTAGAACCTAAATATTGGACAACATACAAATAAGCAGACTCATTTTTAATAATATGAATTCTTTGATATCTTAAACCAAGTATAGAACATTAAATGTTATAAAATCAATATCCTGTGATAGTGAACATTATCACCCAAGATCATATGAAATTTGCATTTTATCATTTATTGTGATATATCACTAATTTCAGTCAGTTTAAACATTTTAAAGTAACAGTTCCAATATATCTATCTCTATCTCTAATCTATCATCTATCTATCTGGATCATTTTAAAAATTTAGTCTCCTAGTAGTAGCAACAATGGACATATTCATTATGTTGTCACGTCTACTACATCCAGAAAAAAGAAAAGACAAAAACCCAGGATGGTACTGAAACAAATCATATTGAAAACAAAAAGGCAGTTAGTTTCTGATTGTAGTTGTAAGCTTAGTTCTGGTGCTAATCAAAAAATTAATGGCTAAATATATAGCAGCTTTTCCTTTAAAACTTTATTAGCCCAGCTTGAACCATTATTTTGTCACTGTTTGATAGTGACTTACTAGTTTGATATCAGGTTTCAAATTGATAGAGAGACACAAACAGACAAAGAGCAGATTCTGAAACACTGAAGTCTGTCCATCCTGATCCCCAAATAACCTATTAAACCTATATAAAGGCATATTGGTCTATTGTCTGTCAATTGGAATTTTATCTCTAAAGGCAACGTAGAGATCTCTTATCAAGGTTGAAGAAAATAGCAGCAGAACTGTTCATCTGCTGCCTGATTGTTGTTGTTTTTTTTAAAAAACTACCAGTATTAATTTAATTTGATAAATGAGCATTTGCTTTCAAAATTTCTTCTCCTCCTCCAAAAGAAAAGATTTATTTCTGAGAAATTGTCTTGAAATGGGAGATAACTGAAAGGTACATGTGAATAACCTAGAATGATCTCTCCATTAATCTTCAGCCTCCCTGGCTCCCTAATAAAAGAACTCCTACCATCTGGCTCTTTAGTAGCTGCTATGATTGGTAAGGGTGATTGCCCTGAAGAAATTGACAGAGAATGTCTCTTTCCCAAGAGACAGATATTTTTGATTCAATTTCTTTTAAACATTAGAAAACTTCAAAAGGTCATTTTATGCTTTATTCTATGTTGAATTCCATTCCCTAGTCATAATTAGCTAATTCAGGAAATAGTCAAATAGTCAATCTATAGTTTTCTAGATATTGATGGATTGCACTCTTCTTCCTTTTGAACTTTGCCCTTCTGCCTAGAACTTAGGAGACCAGATCTTAATAAAGTTGGTAGAGAATAACCGCAATCTCTGTTAGAAGATTTTTAGTAATTACTTTAATAATTCAATATTATCTTTATCTTTGATTAATTTATCAAAGCACTATTTTATCAACTATATTATTTAGTCACCAAGGCTTACCAAATGCTTGCTGCCACAGAGATACTGAAATGCAGATTTTGACATATGCTCTAAACGACATGGTCTTGAGATCTTAGTCACCTTAGCACAGAGCAAATGAAAAAAAAAAAAACATAAGGCAACTACTGAGGAAAATTGCCTTAAGAGAAAAAGATCCTAGATTACAAAACGATTGCTCTAAAATCTAACTGAACACTCCTGTTTTATCCTTCACCTACTATGATTCCTATAATCTCCTTTTTGATGTTGTAAATAAGTGTGAGTGAAACAGCTTCAAGAAACTTGGGAGTAATTTAACCAGCAATTGGAAAGGAATTTATCTGGAAGAAAGTTCAACCAAATAGACTTAATAACAATTGAATTTATTTTCAGTTATGGTTTTGGATATGTGGCTTTTTCACCCTCACCCATTCTCAATTGGGAGCCATCCTGCTCCAAGGAAGATTTCCTCCATGGAGCAGGATGACTCCCAGTTGGAGAAGGGGTGAGGGCGGAAAAGCCATTTGTACTTGGGTATTTTAAAGGTCAGTTTGGCAAAAAGTGATAGGTAAGGGAGACATTCTTCAGCCTTTTCTGAATTGTGATTCTACAGAGCTTTCAACTGCTAACAAATATTATTTTGAACAGATAATTTTCTCTACAATCATTTGCTCCCCACAAAAATAAGTATATAGTTCTCCTGGAATAAAGATTCTCAAGATACCAGTACATGCAAATTCCCCTGACCAGAAAAGTCTCTCCAAGAGTTAAAGATTCAACTATATATAAAATGGTTTTAATGGAAAATTCTAATCCATTATAGTTCTGGCTTCCTAACTTATTGTCCTCTAGATATTTTAGATTAATCAAGCATTATAATTATCAAATATATTTAATAATGTTGACTGGGAATTATGAAAGTTCCAATTCTAACTTGTATAGCTTGGTACAGGAAGATTGCCCACCTTATGACATTAATTTGAGACATTTTAATTATTGTACCAATTATTTTCTTACCTTATGACAAGTCATTATTTGATAATAATAAAATTTTTGAGTGGATATGAGCAATGGAACACACATTATTTTAGACAACCATAAAAAACTCCAAGCAGGCATACATTTAAATATAAGAATTATATAAACATTTAAAGCTATATATATGGGCAATCAGGATGAAAATTAAAGTATATAGATCTTTACATGAATAACCTAGCACTACTTGAAAGCTTATAGCTTCATCCCATACTCACAAATCATATCTTTATGAATGAGAGATGTACACTTATCAGAAGCTTATTTCCTCAACCTCTACTAAACCTCTACTGACTATGTAAGAAAGAGAGACCTTTGTAAAAGAGAGAGTTAGAGAGAAATCCATGGAGAGATGCTGTATAAACTTTTGAACCTTAAAAGCCTCTGATTTATGCTGAGTTTTTTTTCTCAAAAACCTGGAGAAGCCAAGAAATGGGAGCAAAGGACTATGTATTTCAGGAAGATTTCTATTCAATAGAAATAGACAAATCAAAATAAAAAATCCTGTAGGAAGGAATTTTCATCCAGTTTTATTATTGTTCATTTTCTTTACATTTCTGGAAAAATTATAATTGGTCTGAATCTAAATCTTGATCTTCTGTGCCATATTTATTTCTCCTCCTCTTTAGAAGGACCAATAATCCAACTGATTATTCAGAAAAGATTATGAAGTTAATTTAACTTGATTGGTGGAACATAGAATTCTCTTGACAAAAAAAGGTAAAGGCTTATTCTGCTGCTTCTGTGAAAATAAGATCCACAAGTGTGTCCCACTGATGTGCAATCAGCATTTAGTATTTAAATGGAAGGAAACAACACATGCAGAGTTTCACCATGCTATTTTCATGTAAACATATTAACACCTAAAATTATACCTTTCAGAGTGAGGAGTTAGCAGATAAGAGAAGTGACAACGCATCTCATTATATCACGCAAATGGGAGGATCAATCACTTTGTCGTGATTTGCGATTCAAATTACATCATCCATGCCATTTGCCTGATGATAGTATAGTATGTCATAAGCCCTTATAGCAGATGCTAATGCTTGCTTTCCTTCCTTCCTCTTTGCAAAAAAAAGAAAGACTAAAGAAAGTATTTAAGGATTAGTATTTGATAACAATTCTGCTTCCTAAACTATTCATATGGGGCCCTCACTGATCTTTAGCTAGACTTGCAATCAGTTTCCACAAATGACTCTAAACTTTAGAGTCTAAAGGCTTGCAGCCTCAACAATCATCTCTTTCTTATTCAGTTCTGGATCTTCAGGTATGGGGAGATATGTAAACTTCTCATTTCTTTGCTATATCTGCTGAAAGGGATTTATAATGATATTGCTGGATTAAGATTAGGAGAATGCATTTGAAGAAACTCACCTAAGCAAATTCCCATGTTGGCTTAGAATGTTGATATGTGTGTGGATGATGCCATCTTGGGAAAAGTTGCATAACTGTGTAGATTGCTAATAAAAGACAACTTTAATGCCTTTGCTACATTCCCAAACTAGTGTATTCCAGAGGTGTTGGAAAGGCCTTTCCTCTCTCACATGTCTGACAGAATGAGATCACTCTAACTTCAGTTTGAATCTGTTTATGTATTGAATTTTGAAATGGGATTTCTTTAAAACCAAAGAATGCTTGGAACAGAAAATGATTAAAAGGTATACCTCTTCGGGCTTGCTGGAGATATTTGGCTAACAGAGCTCCAAGGTTGGCCTTTTGGTCAATGCTGCCATCTACCAACTGGACAGGTTTCCCTGAGGTTGGAATATGGGCATGTCGGTGATTTTCTACCAAACTCTGCTCGAGATTTGTCACTGCATGGTGAGATCCAGATGTTTGCTGTCCCAAGGAGTTCAGGGACAACATAGCCAGGAACAAGAAGATGCAAATCCCACTATACATTGCTAAATAGGAATAAGAAGGAATAGTCATATTCAGATTAATAATTCCCATATGGTTTAGCAGTATAACATTATACTTCTTTTTTCATAATGTATTTCAATTTTTATGGAATTCTTTGTTCCAATTCCAGATCCACAAATGCAGATGAAAGTCACCAGGTGAAAAATATAGCTCTTATAGAGTTTAATACTTATTTAGATGGTTAAAAAGGGATAGTAATTAAAAGTGGAGGCTGGGCTTTAAAAGATATGTCCTAATCATGATTTCACTTTATTATAAATTTTTGAGAGACAGAAATGAAACTTGAATATTAGCTCTTAACTTGATATATTTGTAGGATATATTGTAATATAGCATACAATTCTTAGGTTAAAAATACAATTAATCTCCAGCTAAATGTATATAAGATCAATTATTTAGTGGAAGAATACTTCGTTTACCTTTAAATTATTAAAGATCTTTACATTTTAAGTATTTCACAAGCTTAATACATAATATATCATAATTACATAGATATTCTGTGGTCAGCATTTACTTTTAAGATAAAAAATACAGTGCCAACTTTTTGTTCTAAATTCAATACTCCCATAACTAAACCTTAGAAGTTAAAAAATTGATATTTATTTTAGACTATAATTCAAATATAGAAATGCATAGATATAAATCCAAATGGTGCAATTAAAAGACTAAATAATGAAGGCTTTATCTATCCATAGACTGAAGAATAACAATTACTCTTGGTGCAAGTTGATTTGTATTTGAGCATAGGATTTATTGCACTGAAAAATAAGGTTGCAATCCATTGTTCCTTTAGAGTGATAATGAAGTCTTTCCTATCCTGACATATAGCAAGCAATTTCTTAACTTCCTCTCCAAAAATCAAATACTGTTGCCCAGAGTAAATGTTATAAACGAGCTATGTACAATTTGGTTAAGATTAAGAGATGCTTGTTAAACAGTCTTCCTCAATTTTGAATACTGCAGAAGATTTCATTTGCAAAACTATGGAAAGAAATTCAGATGGCATAAACTGTATAAAGATGCTAGTCACTCTCTTCTGTTCTATTTTCCCCAGCTAAAAGAGTCTTAGCAAAATCTTCCAATCTTACCTCCAAATCAAGTGCAAGGTAGATGTGCCAGTATAAGAAATGGTCCTCGGAATGTAGCAAAGCCATTCAGAGTTTCTCCTTAAATAGTCTGGTTAAGTACTTCAGAGGCTGTCATTTGTTTGCACAGATCTGACGCAATTAGGGGAGCACCATACATTTTCCTGTGGAACGGAGCAAAGCCATTTGAAGGAGTACTCGCTGGGAGATTGAGTGTTGAATGGTGGCAGTGGAGAGATAGAATAGAAAATCTCCAATGGGGAAAAACAATTTCTGCTGTTTAATCACATCCACAGCATTGCTATATTTCTTTAATACTCTCTTCTGCTTCACAGGGACTTTAGAATCAACTCGTGTGTTATGTGAAGGCAATGAAATTCAAGCAGAGAATAACTCTGAAGCCCCAGTGACTGAATTTAGCAAAATGTTCTCATAAAACAGACATCAATTTAGACTGCACAGGGCATATGTAAGATCTTCATAAATATGATAGAATTAGAATGGTACATCCAAATCCACACAGATTTTTCAAACTGTAATCTTAAACAGTTTCAGTTGAAACAATAACCTACTAGAATCTAGGTTCCCAGAATCATAGCATCATGCTCTTCTTAAAAAAACCAATTTCATGAATATGAGGCACTTTTAGTTCATCATGAATGGTTGCTGATAATGAATTACTGGTAGTCCTTGACTTATGACCACAATTTAGCTCAAAATTTATTAAGTTTTACCCCATTTTATGACACAGTTATTAAGTGAATCACTGCAATTAATAAATTAATAACCCAGTTAGGTTAATCTGGCTTTCCTGTTGACTTTGTTTATCAGAACATAAACGGTGATCACATGACCTTGGGGCACAGCAAAGATCATAAATCTGAACCAGTTGCCAAGCATCTGAATTTAGATCATGTTACCATGAAGATGTTGCAAAGATCATAATTGTGAAAAATGGTCATGTCACATTTTTCAGTGCTGTTGTAACTTTGAATGGTTGTCAACTAAAAGGATGCTCCTTTGGTCTTTTTAGCTGTCAGAAAAAGAGAGTGGGGGAAAACAAGTCATTCTTGAAACGCCTAGATAATCACTCTGGCAGCCCAAAGTTGTCAAAGCATAAGAAGGTTATTGGAGAGCATGATGGATGACTCTTGGAGATGGATGTGTCCCATTAGGGAAGTCACATCCAGGGGATGGGGGAAAGACCAGGGTCAAGGGGAAAATGTATGATGTAATTTAGTATTGGCTGCACCCAGCCATGCACCAACATGGCAACTTCTAATAAATCAATTTACTTTTCTCTAAGATGCAGCTAGAGACTTTTGATTTGAATGAGGGTGGATTTGTTGGAGCCCTGACAGTGGTCACTAAATGAACTGTTGTAAATAGAGGGCTATCTATATTTTATGAATTACCAAACATGGATGTAGTAATGCCTGCTTTTTTACGTGGAACAGATCGAGGAATTTATGGACTGAATCTATAGTTAGCTATAACTTAGATATAGACCTACAAATTTCAATTGATTTTGAGTTGAACCTGAATTCTATTTTATATAACCCATCACAAACTAAAGGTTTTGCATTTTGTTGGATGAGAAACTTAAATGCTTTTAGAATAAAATATTGAAACCAGCAGGACAGCTATTTCCCACTCTTAAACATGTAAAGTGAGGGTTAGTATTCTTAGGTGGAAGCAGCAACCATTGAAATCAATAGAAATTTCTAAACAAGATACTATTCTGACCCAGCTTTTGAAATAATCATCAGCCAAAAATCTTTTCCATTTTAAGAATGAATGTTTACCTTTCAGCCTCCCACCCAAAGATGACATCTGTCAATATGCATTTCTTGTGGACAAAAATAAAACATGAAAATGAGAAAGATTGATCATGTCAAGACACTGATTAGGATAAGACAATGTTTTGTAAAATTATAATGATTAGAATCTTGCTCACATAGTTTGTCCTTCTAGATGTGTACCAGACAAGGGACTTGTTAGACTGGGGAACTGTGAAATATATCTGATGAAAAGTAGGTTGGCTGTTTTGGCTGACAGTAATAGAAACAAACAATAAACTGGATTCAAGCTGGAAAACGGGTAAAAATGGCATTAGGAAACCAATCTTTTGGATCAGAATGCAATATTCTACTTCTAGGAAGGGCAACCATGAAGGGAAGGGGAATATGAGCAAGACAGTGCTCATATTAAGACAATCAGATCTCTTTTATACTAAGTCATCATTGATAAGTTATTGCTTGGCTGAACTACAATATTCATCGTACTGTGTGCCATACTAGTTCATACTGATGTCTGTTATAGTGGAAAACATGTGGAGAACACTATTGGGTTGGGGGAGGCTTTATTTCTACTATGCCTCCAGGACCTCAAAGGGGATTTCCACTGTAAGTTGTTGGGGGAATATGGAGAGGTTTCTGTCGGCAAACTAGGGGCGATATGATGAATTAAAAGCTCTTTGTTCTTCCTTAAGGCAGAGCTCGACAGCCATTCGGTTTCTAGAAATGCGGCAGAGATTTGTGCAACGACTGAGATGCTAGGACTTTTGATCGCGGGAGGCGAGAAGGCGGGTCCTTGGCGGAAATCAGCAAACACCGCCGCTTCAGGCTACAGTCGCCCATTGATCAATGTTGGCGCCGTCCGCCCATTGATCAGAAAGCTAAGCAGGCATCCGTCTGGCTCTCTCCTCCCGAAGAGAACGGACATTGATTTGCTGAGTGGAGTAGAGTCTTTTTCGAGAAGACTATCCTGAGAACTGGAGTTCTGATAGTCGTAATCTACCCATAATGGATGTCGCTATCTTTGCGAAAGTTAATCTAAAGGGAGGGCCATCGCAGTCTTGGTTTCTGGAAGATCGCCTTACCTTCCTCTGGGCAACTCTCAGATGCGCAGACCCGGCTCATCCTGCTGACGCCCATGGAGAGCAAATGATGCCCCCCCCCCGCAGTCTTTGGTTTTCCACTTTTCAGCACAGAGAAGCTTGAAGAGCTCCTTCATAGCAACGAGATAAAGAGGAAGCCGGTGGCGTGAAAGACGCAGCGGTCCTTTTTATTGGGCTTAATTTCAGGAGGAGGGTGATGGACCTAGTCCAGAAGATTTCCAATCTGTAACTGACCGGCAGATAGGTGTCTAGTTTGTCTCATCCTATAGCCCAACAAGATTAGTATGTGATGGAAACTAAGGAGGTGAAATAGAGGGGATCAGAAATGAACAGAGAAGTTGAGAACAATGACAGCAAACTATTCCAATGAGTTCTGTACGTTATTGTCATGCTCTTTCTTCTCTCTCATCCCACTCACCTATCTATGGAGAGAGAGAAGTTAGACTCAGAATTCATGCATCTCTCCAACAAAACCATTTCCTCTAGTGGTCCCTTGGTTGAATACTTCCACTTAATGAAATTGGATAATGGGCTCCAGTTTTGATAATTCCTCCCAGACTTATCATTTCTATGTGACTCTTTTTCTTATTATTTCTATTTGATTCTTTTATTGTTTATTATACTTTCTTTTAAAAAATCATTTTCATGGGAAAATTAGAGTTCTTTATAATCTTCTTTTTCTTCTCATTGTGAGATATAAGAATTAATTGAAGCAATATTTGAGTCATTGGACCTTATACATCAAAGTCACCTAGGCAGCAGAATACTGATTTCTTTCCTCACTTGAGCTCTACTTTACTTATGAATTGGTTCAGATTCCACATGAAATAAGACTGAATTTTCTGTAGCTTCAAAAATAATATATAGAATTTAAAGGATTGTTTCAATAAATAAAGCTGAAGCTGCCTTGGAGGGGCGGCAGAGTAAGGGGACGCCGCAAGCCAGGTTGAGGGGAGCCGCATCTCCCCTCCTTGGTCTTTTTCCCTCCGAAGACGACTGCAGCGATGGTTTAAAATGGCCACCCCAAAGAGGAGGACTCAGCTGGATTAAGCTTTGTGCAGGAGGGAAGGAAGAGGTGGATAACATCTGAACTGGGACAACTGGGCAATAAAACTAAACAAAAGTACCCCGGGATTAAGGTAACATGGAATTTTTAAGAAAAGAAAAGTGAGTGGTGAAATTACAAAGGGACAGGAAAAAAAATAAGAAAATATTTTTGACAGCTAAGCAGGGCTTTGAACCAGGAAAGGAAGAAGCCAGATTTAAGTAAATTGGACTAAAATATTTTGGCAATAAACAGGCATAAAATAAAGCTGGACTTAAGATTGTCAAATAATAATAATAATAATAAAGTTTATAAATTGGAAACTGGACTGTGCTGGAATATAGAGGTTCGAAAAACCCTAAACAAAAAAATAGGGGGAAAAGGTGAAGACTTTGTATAATGGAAAGTGCCACCTTTTGACAAAAAACTTGAGCTCAAACAAAAGGGAAAGCATCCTGTTTCTGAATGAACTTGTGTGGATATAACATTAAAGAAATTTTGAAACAAAGTAAGAATCTTAGAAAGGGAAAGCAGAGCCAGAATAAAGAAAAAAACAAGGAAAGACTGACTGTGGGATTGATTGATGTTTTTGGTATAGACCCTGGGCTGGAATAATTAAGAACTTTAGAAAATTGAAAGAAGAAAGAAGGAAAGTAAAAGTGGTGTTTTTTTCTTTGTGGACTTTAACAATCATAAAATACAAGAGTGTGTAATGATGATTCTTCGGGAATTAAAAATGGAACTTAAAAATATGAGAGAATTACTACAGGAAAGAGGCTAATCACTTTGCTCTGTGTTAGAAAAAATGGAAATGGCGATTGAAGAACAAGAAGAAAGAACTTCAGAGGAGGAGGAGTTGACTCAAGGAGAAGACATTTTAAATAGATAATTAACACAAAGAACACTACAAAGAAGTGGGGAAAGAAGGAAGGTTAAAAAGTTGAGATTTAAGAAGGCAATCAAAAGGGGGAATACCTGTGAAGTCGGGAAAGGCAGAAAGACCCAGCAGAAAAGAGGAAAGGAAGTTATTAAAAAAGAGAGGGATATAAACTGGAATGAGAAAAGATATGGGGAAAAGAGGGGGAGAAGAAGCAGTAAGAAACAGGTGCATGAAATAAAGAATTACGGAAATAGTAAAATGTTGAAAAGAAAATTTTTTTTCAGAGATAATGGTTGATGAATTAAAAAGGGGATTCTGCAGGGTGACATGGGTAATAAGAATATTTCTGCAGTTAAAAATATTTAGAAAATAGGGTAATATAGATACTGATAACTTTTATTAAAAATTAAGGGGGGGAAATATGCTGTGGAATCCGAATGAAAAAATGTGATGATTATTATTGTAACTTCTTAAAAATAATGGTTTATTGGGAATCAAGATGAGGGAATAAAGGTATATTTTAATCATTGAGGTGTCACACTCAAAGTAGTAAAAGGGGGGAAACCTATACTTGTTTTTTTTTCTTTAGTGTTAAAATTTGTATTAATCTAGAATTTATAAAAAGAATGTGTAATGGAAAAGGAATATGACAGACTAAAGAACCAACTAAATTAATAAGTTAATATAGACTATTAAAAGCAAGGAGAGACATTGGTAACCTTTTTTATTATCATCATTATTATTATTAGGCAAACACATGTTTATCTTTATTTTTAAAATAAATATTAAAGGATTATATTTGAAATAATTAAAATGAAACAAAAAGATGTTTCGATTGATATTAATGAAAGAGGCTGGAATTAATGTGTTTGTTTCTCTCCTTACTGAAAATTTGGAATGGAAAAGATAATAATAGAATTAAGTATGCATATATGAATGTATAATTGCTGTCATATTTGTATGTAAAGGTGATGACCCCGAAATATGTTGTCCATTAAAAAGAGATTTTCATTTTTAATGTGAAAAACTGAATAAAATTTGTTTAAAAAAAAAAAAAGAAAAGTAGTGAGCAATGAGCATCTTTAAATGTGCAGGAATGAGAAATGATTGGTCTTCCAGATGTTGCTGAAATTCAGATTTCAGCATATTTCATTGATAGTCATAATGTCTTGAAATTATGCAATTGCCACTGCCATTGTCATTGTGGAATCACTTTGGCATTGTAGCTTAAATTAAGAGAAATCTCAATGAACATATTACTCCTGTTTTAACTACCACCTGAAAATAATTTCTGGAAAAGATTATATACCACTGATTCATTTCAGTTCAGCCAAGGAAGTTCTACTTCCTACTGGGTGACAGTGGTTTGATTTGCCAAAATATTTGTTACCTTTCTCAGTTACCTGCAGAAAGATAGCCCCATCCCATTCATGTTCAGAAATTGTCCAGGCTGACAATTGAATTTACTTTTAACACAGGTAGATTATTCTGTATTATTTGAGAACAGCCAGATTGCTTAGGGGCCCAATAAACATCATATAGCAGATATATCTCGCCTTTTCAAAATCTCATTGCCATTCCTTGTTCCTTATCTGAAACAGTCATCCAGATTACAGTAACACTTAACTGATTTGAAGCAATTATTTTTGAAAGCTATTATTTGTACCAGTTCCTTCTCATAATAAAACTGAGAGGGTTATTTCTTTTCCCTTTTTATTAGTTATAGTTTCAGTAAGATTACTGCATATATGTGTGTAACCTCAGCTAAGAAGACCTTCACATTTTTAAGAAAAATCCACAAATAACCTGATGCATATTTTGCATGGTATTTTGATTAAAAATTCAACAGTCAGCTTATCCAAAGACGAGCTTGTACATGAGTATATATGGGATATATGGGTACTTAAAAATCTATTAATGTATATACTTGTCTATAAGCCCATCCATGGATAAGCCAAATCCAAATATGGTGGTGCATTTTAGCACCTAAAATTCACAGCTTAATTACAAGTATACACGGAAACATGATTTTCATGGTTTCTCTTGCTTTGGTCCAGTTCTGCTTAAAATCCTTTTCTAATCAGCACAATGGACATAAGAAAAAGCTCATAATTCTACAGGTCTCTTAATTTTTAAGTTCTGAAGTTATTTTGGAACATTTAGAACAAGAGAGCTGTAGTGTGAAATGAAAAATAAGTGGACTCAGAGAATTGAAAGAACATATTCCATAGCATAGGAATGGGCAGAAGATTTTATTTATTTATTTGATTTGTCAATCGCTTACAAGATAATAGGTGTAAGTATATACATAGTTATGAATGCATGAAATGGATACATATAAGAAAAATAAAAGAAACAATAGGACAGGAATGGTAGGCACATTGGTGCGCCTTTGCATGCCCCCTACAGACTTCTTAGGAAAGGGGTGAGGTCAATAGTAGACATATTACTTTATTTTTTTTATTTATATTTATTTATATCCTATTACTTTATCTCTGAAAAATTTATCTCTGAGTGACTCAGAATCAGAGTATAATCTTTCAATGCTCCTGCAGCACAGGGGAAGTACCAGAGGACTGGAAAAGAGCTGATGCGGTACTAATCTTCAATAGAGGAAAAATGGACCCAGGAAGTTATAGCTAATCAGCTTGGCATCAATACCTGGGAAAATCCTTGAAAAAACAATCAAGCAGTGGATTTGTGAGCATCTAGAAATTAAATGAAGTGATTACTAGAAGCCAGCATGGGTTTGTTAAAAACAGATCATGCCAGTCAAACCTTACATCCTTCTTTGATAAAAAGCCTAAGTTGGTGGACCAGTGATATGTTGTGGATACCGTATACTTGGACTTCAGTAAGATGTTTGACAAAGTAACCACAGCCTACTTCTTGATAAGATAGAAAAATGTAAGAGAGACAGCATTATCTCCAGATGGATTCACAATTGGTTGACCAACCACATCCACCCAGCATGCAATCTTAATGGAACTGCATCTACATGGAGGGAAGTATTCAATGGGTTCTGTTTTGGGCCCAATGCTCTTCAGCATCTTCATAAATGATTTAGACAAGGAGATAGAAGGGGAACTAAGGAAATTTACAGATAATTATAAGCTGGGGGATATTGGTAACACTTTGGGAGATAGAGTCAAAATTCAGAAGGACCTTGTCAGAGTTGAAGATTGGGGTCCATTCAGTTGGGGTATTGTATGTAGTCAGGAAAAAACAAATAGATAGGTACAAAAAGGGTGGTATCAGACTCGAGTAATAACTATGAGAGAGAGGTAGGTGTCCTAGTGAATATTTAAATATGAACCAGCAACATACTGTCAGAGTATTCATGAACTGGCAGAAACATAATTAACAAAGTCAACCAATGGGAGCTGAATTGGGGGCTGAGAGTCTGGGTGTGGCTTAGCTCCATTGCTCTCAATTCTGAAAGTGAAACTAGTAATCTGCTCTGAGCTCCTGGGTTGTTTGTAACTTCCACATTGGAAGAATCTACTACTGGTATTGTAAACTTTACTTCATATTATTATGTTTATAAAGAAGTTAATGATCCTGCTGAATCAGTCATCTGTGTGTTTTCTGGACTTGAATTTCTGATGCAAACTCTCACAGGTTATGGACCCAGCCAGAACCAGAATATATGTAAAGATTGCATTGTAATTTTAAGTTGAGAGACTGCCTGTATGGGAAAAAAAGGCAAAAAAGCTCTGCAGGAGGATGGCTGAGAAAATTAAGGAGACCTCTCTGCCTAGATTGGGTCAGAAGAATTATATTATTTGGGCTGCAAAGATGGAATGTTTCCTGAAAGCTAAGGAACTATGGGATATTGTGGAAAATCTACCCCAAGTACCCTTAACAGCTGTAGATCAGAGGCAAGATGATAAAGCAATGGCTTATATCATCTTAAGTTTACAAGATGATCAATTTATCAATGTAGCTGATTTAAAGATTGTAAATGAGGTTTGGCTGAAGTTAAGGACTGTACATGTGAGTGTGACAGCATGCAATATCATACAATTATCAAGTAAGTTATACAGAGCCAGTCTGCAACCAGGAGAATCTGTTGAGCAGCATCTAGTGAACGTGCAAACCTTGTGGAGTTAGACAGCATGGAATGCAGATTCCTGAATCTCAGAAAGTGCTTTTGGTTTTAAACAATCTGGATGACTGGTGCAGTATTTGAATGCAAACCAGAGCAGGAACTACATTGGAAGCTCTTAAAGTGTGCCTAATAACTGAAGAGCAGAAACACCATTAAAGAAAAAGCCACAAGGAGAAATCCCTGAGGAGGGGGCCCAAGGAGCAAAATGGAAAATTCCACAGACTGGCTGTCTCCAGAGAAGAGCAGCAGGAGATATCAGGTTACAGTTCCACAAAGGACACACCTAAAAAGGAACTGTTTGCAAGGAAGAAATTGTTTGCAAATCAGAAGAAGCAGTCTGCAAGGAAGAAAATCTGCAGATGGACAAATTGCTGTGGCAAAAGCAATTATAATGGGAGAAATCAATGGCTAATTGATAGTGGAGCTAATCAAACAATTGTTGATAATTCTAAATTGCTTTACAGGATGGGTGCAGCTGCTGGAGATGCAATAGCCTTGGCAAATGGCAAAAGGCTAAAGTCATTGGAAGAGGCAGTGTGCAAATTCCATATCCATAGTTTAGACAAGCAAGGGTTTGAGACCACATTTGTAAATGGGAAGTGTCTCATAAAGCAAAATGACAATGCGTGTGCAAAGGGCATAAAGCAAGATAACCTTTATGTGTTGCAGGAATAGAATGTTCATTATGTACAAACATTTGGAAATGTGGCAGAACATGATTCATGTGGTTCATCTTTTGCACCGTAAACTTGGCTATGCCAATTTTAAAGTTGTTCCAAAAAAAATGTAACAATATGCAGAAGGATTGCATGTAAAGGGATGTAAGGCATATTTGCAGTATGCAAATCATCAAAGTCCAAGGCATTCCCAGTGAGTAAAAGTAGCACAAGGCAGACAACAAGAGCTCTAGAGCTGGTACATGCAGATTTGGTTGGGTCAATGCAAGCCAGTTTGGGAGGAGCAAAGTATGCACTGGTCATTGTAGATGACTATAGCAGGTTTGAGTTCTGCTATTTACTAAAATAGAGGTGCCACAGAAATTTAAGCAATGCGTAAGCTTCATAGAAAGAAGGTATAAACAGCAAGTATGTCAGCTGCAAACTGATAGAGGTTCAGAATTCATGTCAACAAGTTTTTAACAGTAGTTGCAACAGTTAAGAATAAAACACAGATGCACAAATCTTTACACAGAGAATGGTTTTGCTGAGAAATGGAATGGAGTCTTACAAACCATGAAGGACTCACTGCTAGAGGATTCTGGTCTACATAGGTCATATTGGGGTGAAGCCAATGTTGACTGCTAATTATTCAATTAAAAGGTTGTGGAGTTCCACCATATGCAGTGCTATATGGGAAAAAAATATCTCTGGCACATTTAAGGGTATTGGGGAGCAATGTGTAGGTGCATATTCAAAAAACAATTAGAAGAAACGGGCAACCAAAGGTTAGAAAGCTCAGGTTTATGGGCTATGAGCCAGGCTCAAAGAGCTATCACTTTAGCAATGGGAGCAAAAGAATAGTGATTTCAAGGTCTGCTAGGTTTGCAGACAAAATTGGAATAGAATTTATGCAAATTTATGGAATGATTCACTTAGTGACAGTGATCCACTTAGTGATGGTAACTCACTTAGTGATGGTAATTCACTTAGTAATGGTGTCTGTGTTCAGGGAGGAGAAGCTGAACCAGATATGAAGCAGGAGAAGGTTGACACATAGGACTCCTAAAACTGTTTAAATTGGACGTTTTACCTATAGCAGATAGGAAAGCATTTGCTCATATGGTTACAGATAAAAGGATTATCCTTAAGTGTTTGAATAATAAAATAAGGATCAGGACCACTACTTGCTTTGTGTTCTTTTGATAACAGGAATGTTTTTATAATATTTTATGTAAAAGGTTATAAAATAAAATCTACAAACAACAGCTGTGTGGAAGATAAGCAAAGTTCTCTGGAGAATATTTTATTGAACTGCATTTATAATAGAGGATAGATAACAGCAAGTACACATAGTTATTGGTAAACAGCACTTTAAAAATAATCAATTCCTAGAGGAAAATATGAGCTATTTCAATGAATAAAGAAGGCAATGAAACCAAAGAAAAGCAATGAAACTTTTAGCTCAGATGTATAATACGTCAAGTTCAGTGTGCTGAGTCAACATTATTTTGCCTTAATTTAAATATACTTTAATCAAGAATAATTTTTGAAGCGATATAATTTTTTTACTCAAGGAAGGTCAATTCTAATATGTTGCTGCATATATTTAGTGTATATGTAAAAGTTTACCATCTCTAAGACAATTCCTCATGTTGGGAAAAAATAGCAAAAACCATAGCAGAAGTTCATACCACACTAAGTTACCTGAATAGCAAACAAGTGAGCCCACTAAGTTGTTCTACAATCAGATGTACATACTATATTTGTAACCTTGTGTAGTATCTTGATTCTCTTTACAAGGTGAACTTTTTAATAAAAAAGTTGCATAAATTCATTTTTGTTTTTGAGGATATTAGATAAATGGCATTAAAGTTCATGCCCATTTCTAAGCTACTATAAAAAGAGCATAGTATATTTACCCCATCTTCCCCTTTTTATATGAACAAAAAGATATAAATATATATGTGGCATCAAAAGGAGGCAAATGTTGAAAGCCAATCCAGAATTGTAAGGACTGAAATGGTATGAAAATATGTATGCAGGCTATCATTTGTCAACAAATTATATGATTAATTTGGGATACATTTAATTGCCTGTAAAATTCATTATAATGTGATTTAGAAATCATACTTTATGTATAAATTACCTTTGCTGGTAGAATTATATTTTTCTAGCACTAAAATTATGTGGACTAGATGCCAGATTCCTATGCTGGACACTTCCTAGCTGGACCCTGCCAAAGAAAAAGAAAGGAAGGAGAACCAAGTGCAAATGCATTAAAACACACACACACACACACACACACACATCTTGTCTGGAAACTCATTTTGTACCATTTGAACTCTTGGAATAACTCTTTTACCTATAGTGGAACAATACTATACGAGATTTACTCAAAAACTGCAGGAACTTGGTATTGTCACATGTAATGAAATTTCTTCCTCCCAAGTTTACATGTGGATGTATCTACCCTTCTAATATTTCTTTTGACTATTTTTTAAAGAATTTGAATTTTTGATCCAGGATAAAATTTGCGAAACACTAACTTATTTTTTTAGATAATATGCCACCTAGTGTCTATATGTTTGGAGGTGGAAAATAAACAAATTAATAAATGAAAGCAGAATTAATAACATTCTATGCAGCGCAAAAGATTTTACCTTTGTTTCTATATACTTAATTAAAAATGGAATGCTGCATTTGAGACAGAATCTTGAAACAACTGTCCAACTGAAGTTTTTAAAGACTTTTCATCTACTCCAAGAAACTCGATGTGGAAACTTCTCAGGTACAAATTCTGCTCAGAAAACTGCCATACTTTTCCAACAAAAGTCATTAAAGAGTTTATTGTCATCTGCTCCAGGAAATTAAATGTGGAAACTTTACAAGTACAAATTCTGCTTGGAAAACTGCCATATTTGTCAACAACGTCAATTTGTCTATTTCTAACATTACTTCACCATGAGCTTCCTGGGCTTATCTAACTTGACTAAGTAAAGTCATTCAATATAACAATGTTTTTGCAAAAGTCCTGACCTGCAATTTCTGAATCAGCCTAGGAATTTGAATGACATTTTTAAAAGCTGGAATGCAGACAACAATGACAGTCATGAAAGGAAAAAAAGGTCGCAATGGTCTATAGATTTCAATAGTTCCATCTTAAGAAGAAAAAAACAACCCAATTCAAAGAATTTTTAAAAAGATGACTAATGTTCTGAAATAATCTTCCCCAGTCAAGTTTCCTCCAAATATGCTGGACTTCAAAGAGCATGCTGACTGGGAATCAGAAATGGAAGTCCAACAAATGAAAAATGCTTATGCTTTACATTATAGCTGGACTTTTTGCTTTGTATTTCCAAAAATGTGTTGTATACAACAATTATTAAATTAATTTGAGCTGACATTTTGTCAAAATGTTCTTAAAATAAGAAATTTATCAGGAGGATAATGATTTCATCAACAGCTAAGAAACCTTTACATTTTTTAAAACTATTTTTTAACATTTGTTGTCATGCAGTCAGTCAGGCCTGCCTCCATTCAAAACCCAAGAAAGAAAATCCATTTTCTTTCAAAAAAGATTTCATTCAAATCTTCTCCATTCAAATCTGTCAAGCCGTAGTGCTCCCTCTTTAAAAACAAAAACAAAAACAAAACAAAACAATGTGGCTTTAAGGAAAAACAAAGGAATGTTTCACTACAAACCTCCAACACTTCACTACCTCCACTATTTCAGTACCTCGAGACCAAATATTGATAAATAATACTTTGTCTGAAATAATTGATTTATCATCTAATACTGTAATAATTAATTGTTAAATGACCACTAATTTACTGATTCATTGAATTGATAGAGATATAATACTGTATCATTGATTATCTAGTCAATTGATAGCTTGATTGATTTTTAGTAATAAGTAATGTTACTTTTGATTTGTTCTCTAATGTACCAATTAACATTTATTAATTACCAACATTCATTAAGTAACTGTCTACCTATCACATTAATTAGCTATTGTAATTGTTTAGTGTACTATTGTCATTGACCATGCCAGCCCCAAACTCCAAATCTTCCACTACCAAACACCAACAAAAGAATAATATCTCTACCAATGACCTCTCAGACTCCTGCACATGCTTCAGACATCTTGAAACCATCAATGAAAGTGAAAATAACCTCAAATGCAACCTATGTGACAATCAAGCCCATCTTGCCTGCTTAAACTTAAACAAAAGCTTAGCTGATCTTCTAAAAACATCAGATACATTCCCTTGTCTATGTCCATCATGTTTCCTAAGCTAAACAAACGAAGTACCCTGCCTGATAGAGTTGATAGCATAGAATCACTCATTCACTCAATAGAAGAATGCTTAGCAACACGTTTTGAAACAACTATACAAGCAAACCTAATCTCTCTTGAAAAAAAATATACAGCACAGATAAATGAATACCTGTCAGCTCAAAATCAAATCCCAACTCAACAACCACTACCACAACTACTACCTCAACTACAATCACAATTACAACCAAAAATAACCGCCAAACCACAGCCACAAAGAATTATTATCCCATCAAATAATTCCACAAATGATATCCCCTTACTGATCAGAAACATCATGGAACATGATCAGAAACGTCCAAATGCCATCTTATTTTGTTTTGAAGACACCAACAAATCAGATGACATCACCAAAGTTCACAATATCATAAGCAACTCAAATACAACAAACATCTCTCCTGAAGATATCATTGACATAACCAGAGATGGTCCTGAGTTCAAATACAATGACAGCTCAGTGGCCCTAAGATTTCGTAGAATTGTTTGCAAAAATGAGTCCAGCAAACATATATTCATTCATACAATAAACACCATTGCAAAAACCAATCCCACCCATAACAAACTTTGCTCAAGACCAGACTTATCCATACTGCAAAGAATCTGCTCCCATGAACTCTGCACAGAACTCAAAAGACGTCTAGACAATGGAAAGAAGGACCTGTATATTGACTACCAAGCTGATTGTATCAAAAGTAAGTCATACAACCCACAACTCCACATCCAACCCTACCTCATCCAACCTACCATCAACAAAACTAGGTACACACTCCCCTAACTTCCTCAATTCCAACTACAAATGCATAAATGCTTAAATGCAAACTACTCAATGCAAGAAGCCTTGTAAATAAAATACCTGAATTTCTCCTCTTTCTAAATATGGCTAAATTTGACATCATATTTGTCTGTGAAACATGGCTCAATGCATCTCTCCCTGACTCCATTACCACAGTAGGAGACTATCATGTTTACCGATCGGATCACAAAATCCGTAGAGGAGGTGGTGTTGCTATCTTCTATAAAAAGTCCCTACATCTAAAAAACATCCAAGTTACTCAGGAGCTTGCTCTTCCTGAGATCATTGTCTGTGAACTGTCCTTAAATATCACATTTCTATTCTTATTATGTTACAGAGCCCCTGATTATGACATCAAACATGTAAACAAGTTAAATTCACAACTAACATGGGCAACATCATGCCCACATGCCTTTATCTTTCTTGGTGACTTCAATCTACCTCATATTAACTGGACCCTAAATGAATGTAAAACTGAACACATACATGCAACCTTCTACAATACTGTAACAAATCTGGGACTGGAACAACTAGTAACCAACAATACTGGACTTAACAACTGCCTCAATATCATCTTCTGCAATAGTTTGAATTCAATTTATGGAATTCAAATTAAATAACTTTTTTCCAACAGTGACCACAACATGATTTACTTTTGTCTCAACATGCGTCCACACAAAAATCACCATAATTACCAAATTACCAAATCAACAAATTACCCATAACAATAAGGAAGCTTCAATCCAAAAAGAAATCATTTTGGCGGAAAAACAAATCTGGTCACGTTGCCAACTTCAAAAGCCGATACAAAAATTTATGCCACCAGATAAAGACTGAATGCACCAATTATCACATTAAACAAGAAGAAAACCTTCTAAACACCAATTCCACCTGTGCTTTCTACAATTTTGTAAACAACAAACTAAAAGACTCAAGGTACATCCCACCCCTGAAAGGACCTAATGGTAAAGACTGCAACGATGACACCATTAAAGCCAATCTCTTCAAACATTCTTTAGCTCAGTATCTGTAAACAGCAATGGATCATGCCCAGTATTTCCTAGTCGAATCACAGACAACTACAATGATCTAATACATATCGATTTTACAGAAGACAATGTTGAAAAACACTACGCAATCTAAAACCATCTCTATCTATTGGACCGGACAGAATATGTGCCTACTTCTTTAAAAAGCTATCCACTGCCATAGCAGAACGTCAAAGCATAATCTTTGAAAAATCTTTCAGGAGCAGCACCTTGCCAAATCTATGGTCACTAGCCACGGTCATCCCCATCTTCAAAAAGGAAGACCCCAGTCTAGTTGAAAATTACAGACCAATCTCTTTATGCTGCATCACCTGTAAAGTCATGGAATCAATTATTAACCAATACATTATCTTCCACTTAGAGACAAATAACCTACTCTCTAATAAACAATTTGGTTTCAGAAAAAAACTATTCTGTAATCTGCAACTCTTACCCTGCAAAAACATATGGACTACACAACTCGATCAGGGCAAAGCAATAGATGCAATCTACATAGACT
This sequence comes from Pseudonaja textilis, assembly GCF_900518735.1. The sequence goes on along the minus strand of NW_020769421.1, from coordinate 2,232,284 downwards.
TCTGTAAAGCCTTTGATTCGGTGGTACACGACAAACTACTCCTAAAACTAAAATCTTATGGTATCTCTGGACACCTTCATAACTGGATAGAAACATTCCTGTCAAACAGACAACAAATGGTCAAAATTGGGAGCGTATGTCAAATTCTGTACCTGTCAACAGTGATTGACACTCCCCCAAGGCAGTGTTTTAGGACCAATTCTCTTCATACTCTACATAAATGACCTCTGTGATCATATTAAGAGCAACTGCATTCTCTTCGCTGATGATGTAAAACTGTTCAATACCACAGACAATACTGCTACCCTTCAAAAAGACCTTGACTATGTATCAGAATGGTCAAACAAATGGCAACTTCAAATCTCAACAAATAAATGCTCTGCCTTACATATTGGAAAAAAAAATCAGAAAATAAAATACAAGCTGAATAGTCAAGACTTTGTTGATGATCCAAACTCTGTCAAGGACCTTGGAGTACTCATCCCTAATGATTGAAGTGCTAGAGCCCACTGTAACTACATAGCCAAAAAGGTCTTAAGAGTTTTTGACCTAATCCTATGTAGCTTTTTCTCTGGTAATATCACACTACTAATGAGAGCATACAAAACATTTGCTAGACCAATACTTGAATACAGCTCATCAGTCTGGAACCAGCATTACGTATCTGATATCAACAGTTGAGAAAGTCCAGAAATATTTCACAAGAAGAGTTCTGCACTCCTCTACTTGTTGCAGAATCCCTTATGCCACCAGACTTGAAATTCTAGACCTAGAAAATCTAGAACTACGCCACCTTCGGTCCGATCTAAGTATAGTATATAAAATTATACATTGCAATGCCCTTCCTGTCAATGAATACTTCAGCTTCAACCATAACAATACAAGAGCACACAATAGATACAAACTCAAGGTAAACCACACCAAACCTGATTGCAGGAAATACGACTTCAGCAACAGAGTGGTCAATGTTTGGAATACTCTACCTTGACTCTGTGGTTTCTTTCCTAAACCCCAAAAACTTTAGCCTTAGACTATCTACTATTGACCTCACCCCTTTCCTAAAAAGTCTGTAGGGGGCGTGCATAAGTGCACCAACGTGCCTACCGTTCCTGTCCTATTGTTTCTTTTTTAATTTCTTTTATTTTTCTTATATGTATCCATTTCATGTATCCATAACTATGTTTATACTTATACCTGTTAGCTTATAATTGCTTGACAAAATAAATAAATAAAAAACAAACAAACAAACAAATAAATAAATAAATAAATAAAAATAGTTTTAGCTGCTTCATTTTTATCTTTATTTTACTGCTGGGAGACCACGTTTGGTGTAGTGGGTTAAGACATTAGGCAAAAATTTGGGAGTCATTCCTTAAGCATGAAGCCAGCTGGATCACTTTGAGCCAGTCCAGGGCTCTACAACCATAAACATTCAAAGGTCAATTTGGACTTGTTTCTCACAGGAAAAGAAACACAGGAAGCCACAAAACCTGGGTGGGCCTGGCCAACTCAACATCACTCACTCCCACCCAAACACATGATCCTCCCTAGCCACACCTACATAGCCAATCATTAGGGCAGAGAACTGGTTGTTAAAAAGACCCTTCTCTCTCCCTCCCTCTCCCTCCCTCTCCCCCTCTCTCTGATCTTTCTATGTCTCTCTCTTTCCCCTCTCCCTCTCTCTCTCTCCTCCCTCTCTCCCCCTCTCTCTGGATCTCTTTCCCCCTCTCCCTCTTTCTTCTCCCCCTCTCCCCCTCTCTGTATCTCTCTCTGTCTCTGTCTCCCTCCTCTCTCTCTCCCCCTCTCTCTGTAACTCCCCCCTCTCTGTATCTCTTTCCCCCTCTCTCCCTCTCCTTCTCCCCCTCTCCCTCTCCTTCTCCCCCTCTCCCCCTGTATCTCCCCCTCCCCTCTCTCTGTATCACTCACTCTCTCTGTCTGTCTCTCTCTCCCCTCTGTATCTCTCTTTGTTTGTGTGTCTCTCTCCCCTTCTCTCTGTATCTCTCTCTCCCCCTCTCCCTATCTCCCCTCTCTCCCCCTACTCTCTTTGCATCTCTCTCTGTGTGTATCTATGTCTCTCTCTCTCCCTTCCTATCTCTCCCTCTCTCTGTATCTCTCTCTTTCTCTCCATCTCTGTCTCTGTCTGTCTCTCTCTCTGTGAGTGTATCTCTCTCTATATATATCTCTCTCTGTGTGTGTCTCTGCATCTTTTCTCTCTCTCTCAGAAAGCTGAGGCTGGGCCAAGCTGGCAAGCTCTCCTTGGGGCTCTTTGCTACTCTTTTTCTTTCTTTTTGGAAACCTTTTGGAAATCCAGGCAGGCTGAGGAACAAGCATCAGCCACAGCAGAGACTTCCCTTCAGGAGACCCTCCTCCCTCTCCTTCTCCTTTTGTGACTCCCTGGCTGGCTATGGCAGGGCTGGGAGGGTGTGCATGAGTGGTGAGACCCTTAAGTGAGAAGCTGGGCGCAAAGGCACATGTGGGGTGGGTGGCCGCTTGCTTGAGGAGGGTCTCCCTGCTTGGGCACACCCTCCTGGCCCTGCCAGAGCTGTCCAGGGGGTTGCAAGAGGAAAGGAGGGGGAGGAGGAAGAGCAGGGCAGGCTCCACCATGGCTGGCACTCGTTCCTCAGCCAGGGTTCTATGGCTGACCACTGAAGTGGGCACATGAGGTTTCCTGGAGCCAGCCCCCTTTTCCCACTGCCTTGAGCTTCTTAAAGCTGTGGCTGGGTGCTGCGGGTCCATCCACATTTCCATCATCCCCTCCTCCGGGATCCCATTCCCATCCCACCAGCACTCATGTTAGCTTGGCTGACATTGGTTGTGGCCATGTTGGGCCAGTGTTTCAAGGTGGACATCTCCCCAAGTTGCATATCTCCTCAAGTAGTACATCTCCCCAAGTGACCGAGACATGCCCAGCACCAACAAAGACCAGAAGAAGCTCCAGCAAGAGATGAGGCAATGGAGCAATCAGCCTCAGATGCTTCTCCATCCCCTGCTGTCACCCTTACCTTCTCAAGCCAGGTGAGGGAGGAGAGGGCAAGGGGTGGGGGAGACAGTGATGGGACAGGGAGCCACAGCAGAGGACCTAAAGAGCCATGGGTTGCTGACACCCAAGCCAGGTATTCTTTCTCAGAGAGAGAACAAGGCAATAGCAAACCACTTCTGAAAATGCTGCCAAGAAAACATAAGGAACTAGATAAGCAGATAATAATTTACTACTGCTGATTCAATTTGTGTGTCAGTTGTGGTACTCTATTTTTAGATGTTATATGTTCAAGTAAACATATGTAAGCAAGCAAGCAAGCAAACAAGCAGAGAATGTTTTTTAAAAATGGTTGTCTGATTGTGTACTATGAATCCTGCACAATTAAATTACATTAGAACCTTGGAGAGCGGGGCTGGCATTGCGGTAGAACAACAGTGATTCCAGAGCTCTGGGAAAGCTGCCGAAATCCCCGCAGCCAGATGATCCAATCGGACCCAAACCATCCTGGAGAGATGGTGAGTGAAGGGAGCAAATCCTGTTGATCCCAGGGACATCGCAAAGTCCCTGGTCGATCCAGGAAAGCTCCTGAAGTCTGGCAGCAAAGGGAAGCAGCCATTAAAGCTGCTAGAAAGCTGTGACAGCCCTGGAAGGAAAAATCAGAAGGGAAAGTATGTTGGTTTAGGGTGAGAACTTTCATTTTTTCTTAAATAAAAATACCCTAAGGGGGAAGAGTGTTTAGAAGAAAGAAGACAGAAAAGCGGAGAACAGCGAAATAGAGCATTTTGCTAGCTGTCAAAATTTTATTTTGATTATTTTATTTTATTTATTTATTTTTAAGAGAATTTTTTTCTATTTAACTGGACTGGACTTTGTAACAATAATCAATAGAAGATTAGTTTTATTTTTTGTTTTTAATCTTAAAAATCTGGACTATTTTTTCCCTTTCACTCTCATTTTTTAAAAGGAAACTTGGTTAGACTTCACTGGATACAATATAATCAAAAGAGAAAGCTAAGCAATACTTCCATCTAGAGGTCCAGTTTAAAAACTGGAAATTTTAAAAGAGATCAAAGACTAAATTGTTTTGACTATAGGCTGTTTAGAAGAAAAAGATAGAGAGTGAGCACTGAAAACAGGTGAGGCTCTCATAGACTTTGTAAACAACTGGAAAGTTAAATAAAAGAGAAAAGATGATTGTGACCTTGGACAATATACTATTGATGATTTTGGCTTTGGTTTGTTGGCTTGTTGGATGTTATACTGAGGCATAGGCTTATTTTGTGACTTAAATTTTAAACTACAGCTGGCAATCTCAAATTGGTTTCCCCCCCTATTTTTTCTGCTGGTGTGTGCTTTGGGCCTCTCTGCTTTATAACACTTGGTATGATTGGAACATAATCCTTTTCCTTTTTTTTCTTTTTCCCTTTTTTATTTCAGTTTGTTGTTTTTACTTTTTTTCTTCTAGAAGCTGGTGGACTTGTATTTTTGATTTTTTTTTTGTTCTTTTTTCAATACCAGATTTTTGTATTTTATATTTTTTATATATCTCCTGGATATAAAGAGATTGGTTTTTATTTACTTCTTTTTTATTTTTATTTTTTCCTTTTTCTTCTAAGCTTGGATTAAGATAGAGAAGAACCTGAAAATTTTGTTTTGGGTTTTTTTGAGTGGATTATAATTAATCTTGGATGAGGAAGACAACTGCTATTGGATCATTGATTCCTACCGCCTCATCTCTGAGCCCAGCCAGTCAATGATCCATACAAGCCATGTTGCAGCAGGAAAAGGAGAGAGAGAAGAAGGAGGTTTCAAAGCAAGAATTAAAATTAATACTGCAAGCAAGACAAGACCAAGGAAGATGGAAAGATGGAAGAGAAAATGGGAAAGATGGAAGATAAAATGGAAAACATACAACAAATGATGATGAAAAATGAGGAAAGAGTGCAAAAGATGGAAGAAAGAGGTGAACAGACAGAAAAGAAAGTAGGAGAAATAGATAACAGACTGATAGCAGTTGAGAAAGACAAGGGAAAAAATGATAGCCTGGGAGATGGACAAAGCTGATTTTTACTTATAGATGGCTGATCCCTGAAGGCCTGATGTTCATATGGTAAGAACAAAGACATAGATTGGATTCAGTTGAGAAAGCAGAGTTATTTTATGATGAATACTTCAAAAGAAAAGAAGATGAGAGAGCAAGAGAGGAGGAACTTAAAATACGAGCGAGATGGCTAAAGAAATGGATAAAGAAAAAGAAGAAAGAGGACAAGAAGGAGGAGCAGTAGTGGTAGGGTAGAATTCAAAGAACCAAGAGAGCAAAGAACAACAAGAGCAATAAACCTTACATATAAAGTATAAACCATGGAAGATGAAAAGAAACTAATCTCCATAAACATAAATGGACTGAATTCAGACACTAAAAGGAAATTAAAATGGACACAATTTGTTTACAAGAAGTGCATATTAAAAAACAACATGCATATGTTTGAATTGCCCTAGATTTGGTAATCTATACACATCACTGGCACAACAAAACAAGAGAGGAGTAGTCTTATATATTAAAAATACAATTAAAGCTAAACTAATCTTTACAGATGAAGAAGGAAAAATATTGATGGTGGAAATAACATATAGTAACTTAAAGATGCTCTAATAGCAATATATGCACCAAATGACAAACAAGAAGAATTCTACAAGAAATTACATAACAAGATAATTGAATTGGAATAAGATAATATATGCATTATTGGAGATTTTAATGCTATTGTAGATACAGAATTGGACTACAAAACAGAAAATTAAAAAAAAAGACATTGCGGAAATCCTTCTTTAAGGTGGCAGAGGAACTAAGTATTAAAGACATATGGAGAGCTCTCTTGGTTCTTTGAATTCTACCCTACTACTACTGCTCCTCCTTCTTGTCCTCTTTCTTCTTTTTCTTTATCCATTTCTTCAGCAAGAACAGATAATATACATTTTACTCTAATAGACACTTATCATGGTCAAGAATAGATATGATTTGGATGTCAACAGACTTAATCTTAAATATTCAAGAAGTAAATATTGAAACAAGTACTTGGGTGGACCATAATCCAATATGGGAAAAATGGAAGGGACAAAGGAAAAGGTCAAGATGGACTTTGAACAATTCAATTTTGAAGGAAAAAGAATTCACTAATACCATGGGAAAAGAATTGGCTTTCTTTTTTAAAGAAAGTAAAAAGGAGGAAACTTCATTACAAAATGGATGGGATACTATGAAGGCTTATACTAGAGGTGTGATTATAACTTATACAAGAAGAAGGAATATAAAAAAAGACAAACACAACAGATCTTAGAAGAGGATTATAAGAAATTAGAAAAAGAATTACAATGAAATCCACAGCATAATAATTTTAAAAATCAAATGGATATAGTTAAACATAAAATGGGACTAATGAAAAAAGAACTGGCACAAAAAATTAGGAAAGCTGAACAGACTTTTTTCAAAAATGCAAATAAACCAGGTAGATAGTTAGCATACAAACTGAAAAAAGAGAGGGAATCGAAAAGAATAGCAAAATTAATAGAGGAAAACAGAATGGTATGCTATGATAATGAAAAAAAAAATAGTGCAGAAGTATTATGAGAAATTATATGAGCAAGAGATTGTTGCAGAAGGGAAAGTTAAACAGTATTTGTGAGAAGCAGAATTACCAAAAATACCTGATAAAGCTAAGACAATGTTAGAAGAGAAAATAAAAATGATGGAATTGATAGAAGCAATAGACAAAATACTGGGAAAGCTCCTGGCCCGGATGGGCTACCAGCAGAATTTTATAAGTCATTACAGGAATCAATTAGTACTATAATGCTTGAAGTAATGAATGAGGTTTTGATAAAAAATAAAGTTCCTGATTCATGGACAGAGGCATACATTACATTTATAGCAAAGGAAGATATTGACTTACAACAAATAAAACAACTATAGATCAACATCCCTATTAAATGCAGACTATAAAATATTTGCCTCAATAATGGCAGAAAGACTTAAAAGATATTTGAATTACTTTATATACCCAGATCAAAATGCATTTCTGCCTAAAAGGCAAATGAAAAACAATATGAGGATAATATTAAATACACTGGAATACTATGAAGGACACCTGGAGAAACAAATGGCTTTGGTTTTTTTAGATGCCCAGAAAGCTTTTAACAATGTCAACTGGCAATTTATGTTGTCGCAACTGGAGGAGATGGGCTTTGGAGATAGACTTATTAAGGCAATTGAGGCAATATATTACAAACAAACAGCAAGAGTAATGATACATGGAGACCTGACAGACAATATTAATATCAAAAAAGGAATTAGGCAAAGATTCTATTATCGCCATTGCTATTTGTATTGATTTTGGAAGTATTGAAAGAAACATTAGGAAAAATAAAGAAATAAAGGGAATGAAAATAAAAAAGGAAGAGTATAAATTGCAAGCATTTGTAGATGATCTGGTTTTTATATTGAAAGAACCATTGGATACAGGCCCTAAGTTGATAGAAAAGATAGAAAAATATGGAGAGGTTGCAGGACTGAAAATAAATAAGGAAAAAACTAAGATCCTAGTGAAGAATATGACAGAAAAACAAAAGAAAATATTAACTGATAGATTAAATATCCAGATCACAAAAAAGGTCAAATATTTGGGGATACAAATGACAGCAAGATGTGGAACTCTTAAAGAGGACAATTATGATAGATTGAAACAACAGATTTCGACAGACTTGGAAAAATTTACAACTATCCTTAGCAGGGAGAATAGTGACAATTAAAATGAACTTACTGCCAAATATACTATACTCATTCCCGACTATTCCAATAAAACTGAAGAAAAAATATTTTGAGGACATAAAATGATGTTGAAATTTATATGGTAGAGAAAAAAGACAAGAATTAAGCTAAAATTGTTGCAGGATACTAGAATGAGAGGAGGCTTTGGACTACCCAATTGGGAATTTTACTACTAGGCAGTAATATTGATGTGGATGAAAGAATGGATAGTATTGAAAAATGTTAGATTGTTAACATTGGAAGGTCATGATTTGCAATTGAGGTGGCATGCATTTTTATGATATAATGAAAGTAAGGCACATGGATATTTTCCGAGACATTATATCAGGGACGCTTTATTAACAATATAGGAGAAAATAAGGGAGTATCATTATATGAAAATACCAGTCTGATTATCGACAATAGAGGCATTTGCCTATCCAAATGTTTTTAAAATGGAACATATTATTAGATATAATGAAGTTTTAAATGAAAAGAGTGAACTCAAAACAAAGCAAGAATTAGATGAACAAGGGATGAATATGAATTGATATTCATATTTGCAAATACATTCAAGATACGAAAAAAAATAGTAAGATGGATGGGTTTTATAAAGAATTGACTGAACTAGCTAAAATCTTAACAGGCACTGAAGAGAGGATAATTAAAAAAATATATGGTTATTTATTAGGAGTGAACTTAGAAGAAGAACAAGTTAAAGAAACAATGATTGCATGGGGAAATTTTTTGGATATGGGATAGATTTGGATAAATGGCAAAAACTATGGACAAGAAATTATAAACTAACAATGTCAGTGGCCTATAAAGAGAATTTGTATAAGATGTTTTATAGGTGGCATCTACCCCCAGCAATAGCAAAGATGTTTAAAGACAAATCAGCAAAATGTTGGAAATGTCATCAGATACCTGGATCATATTACCATATGTGATGGATATGCATAAAAGCTAAAAGATACTGGACTAAAATACAGATGTGGTTGGAAAAAATGATTAAAAAAACATAATTCTAAAACCAGATATATTTTTATTGGGCATTTTGCCTGAAGGTTGTAATAAAGAGATAACACATTTGATTATTAATGTACAGCAGCTAGAATTGTATTTGCTCAAAACTGGAAAAGTGAGAAAATTCTGACAGAGGAGGAAACAATTAAGAAAATAATGGAATGTGCGGAAATGAGTAGACTAACAATGGCAATTAGAGGAAGAAAAAGAGTATTATAAGATTTGGGATTCATTTTATGAATGGTTAGATAGAAGAGTAAGAAACTAAAATATGTGGTAACAGTAACAATACACTATAATTTATTATCTCTGAATGAGTAAGAATATGAATATAATTTTGCAAGGATGAGATTTGTTTTTGAAAGATAATATAGAACTGAAATTATAATGTTAATGATAATATAATAATGGAACAATATAATACAGAATGTTGATTAGAATGGTCTATGAATATAATCAAATAAGAAATGTACAATAATGTTGCAGGAAATGACAAGACTCAGATCTTGGAATCAAAAATAGTTTTATTTGTGCAAAGGTCCAGAGCAATTTAGCCAAAGCAACATCTGAACAATCTTCCTGTAGATTGTCACCACATATATATATATACACTACAAAAGCTTCAAACCACAGAAATATAACTTGTCAATCATTCATTGTTTACTTTGAATTCCAGCTCCCCCCCCTCCCCCGTTGCTGGGCTAGAGTAGCTGGATGTCACAAAAGCTTTGCTAACCCCTCTTGCTAAACTATCTAGCTTCCTGTAGCTCCGTTTGTGGTTTTGTTGCAAGCGAGATAAGGCTTCCTGCTTGACAAATATGAGTGACCAACAGATGAATCTATGATCTGACATTTTCCATTTCTTTAATACACACATTTCACTATCAAGCAGAATCATGTTAATATCTGCCTAAAACAATATATTTCTTCTTTTATGTTCTGCCTCAATATTACTATGCACACAAGATATATGTACCCAACCGACACTCTATAAAAGTGAAAGATGGTTTTATTTGTTCTTTTTGTTGTAAAAATAAAAAAACTTAAAAAAAATTATATTAGAACCTTGAATTTCCAGTTGAGAGAAAAATGAGATGTCAACAGAAATTATGATGATTCTTATAACATATATTCTGAAACTGTAGTATTAAACATTTTTCAATATCATCCATATAAGAAGTCAACTCAAATTTACAACCATTTGCAAAAATTTTGAACTTAAAACAGGGTGGGATTCAGCTGGTCTGGACTGGTTCGGGCAAATTGGATGTTAATTTTACATCCAGTTTGCCAAACCGGTAGTTCTGATGACCAGCTGGCCCTGTCTACCCTGCCCTGCACCTCCCAGGAGTCCCCACAAGGCCTGTCTGGCTCTCAGGTAAGTGCAGGGAGGTCTCCTAGGAGCGAAAATAGGGTGCTGGGGGTGCAGCAGGCCCTCCATGCCCTGTTTCTGCTCCCAGGAGGGTCCAGGGAGGCTTCATAGGCCCTGTTTTGGGCCTAGGAGGCCTCCCTGCAGCCTCTTGGGAGTATCCAGCCATCCAGTATGCCTGGATTCAATGTTTAGCCAAAATTACATTTGGAGCTAATACAGTATTGATTACTGCCTTGGGAATATTCAAGATAAGCAAAACTATGCAGTCTTCTAAAACTGTTAGAGTCAATCTTTTTTCTTTGCCCGGTTGCCTCTTATATGTATCCCATCTTCGTCCCCAGTGTTGTGGAGCGGCAGAATAACCTGAGGCGAACACAGAGCGAACTTCAGCTTTTACTTTATTGTAATAATAAAGGGTTGCCACGGCTGCCACGCTAACAAGGCAGCCAGCTGGCAGACAACAGCTGATGCCATTTGACAGCTCCCTTTTATAGCCGGCTGTCAAACAGCATCAGCCAATAGGAACGGTCCGTGTTCCCACTGGAAACATGGACTGGAGTGAAGACTTCAGCTCAGTCTTTTCCAAACGCCACACTCCTTTCCCCCAGAACGGAGCATGCGTAGTCCTTCAGATAACTTGGGCGCTTGCGCAGGCGGCCAGATCTTCTAGATTATGATGAAGCTGCTGCTGGAAGGAACTTTTCTGCTTGTTGGGCAGCTTCTGGTGCTGACAAAGCTGGCATCTCAGCTTCAGGCATCTCTGGGTGAGGGACAGATGGCTGCTCAGGTAGGCTTGTGTTCCTGTCAGATTCGCGGGGAGTTTCTTCGGGTGCCGGCAGTTTCTCTGTTCCAGGAGCATCTTGAGGGCCATCTGCAGATGAACTCCAATGCCTTCTAAGTTGATCGATATGGTGGTGCCAGATGCCCCCGTCTTGCAGTTGGACCCTGTAAGACTTAGGACCGGTTACCACCACAATCTGCCCAGGCATCCACAAAGGATGTCCCACATAATTCCAGGCATAGACCTGGTCATTTTCAGCGAACTCCCTTGCCTGGCTATTTGATCCTAGGGGCGTGACTGGGGCATAATATGGATGGAGTCTGTCTAAAGTAGTCCTCAGATGTCTACCCATGAGAAGTTCAGCCAGGGACCTATTAGTCGTGGCACAGGAAGTCGTGTGCTGGGTTAGAAGATACTTAGCAAACCTAGAGTGCCAATCTATGGGCCCAAGCTTTTCCAGGACCTCCTTAGCAGATCTGATTGCTCTTTCAGCCAGGCCATTACTGGCAGGATGGAAAGGAGCTGTAAGTGTGTGCCTGATTCCCAGGTTAGCTAGAAAGACCTCAAACTCACAGGAAGTAACCTGGGGACCGTTATCAGATATGATAGTGTCAGGGAGGCCATGGGTAGGGAATATCCTTGATAGAGCCTTAGTGACGGCTTCTGAAGTTGTGGTGGTCATCAAGGTCAGCTCTACCCATTAAGAAAAAGAATCAACCATCACCAGGAATGTACACCCGTGAAAAGGGCCAGCCAGATCAATATGCACCCAGGACCAAGGGGTCCCAGAATCTTACCACCTGCCTGGAGTGGATGTGGGTGGAGCAGGTCTGGTAACTTGGCATGGCTGACAAACATTCACCCAACTTGTAATCTGAGCATCCATGTCTGGCCACCATACATAACTGCGAGCTAGGGCTTTCATTCTGACAATGCTGGGATGCCCTTCATGCAAGACCTTTAAAACTGAGGCTTGCAACTTGGAAGGGATAACTACCCTAGTTCCCCAAAGTAAACAGCCTTGCAAAGAAGACAGTTCTTGCTGGCGAGTTTTGAAAGGCACGAATTCGGGCGCATAAGGAATTGCAGGCCACCCCCTTCCCACCCAGTCAAGGACTTGGGCGATTACCTTGTCCCTGGCAGAGTGGGCAGTGATATCAAGGGTGGTGATGGGAAGGTTGAGGTCGTTGATCAGGAGGAACACAGCATTAGTTGGTGCAGGATCCTCCACAGGAACAGGCAGGGGGCAGCAATTAAGAGCATCAGTGTGGCAGAGACTCTTGCCAGCTTGATGAACCAGTGTATAGGAATAGGCAGCCAGAAATAAAGTCCACCTGGTCATCCTTGGACACAAAATCTGAGGAGTTTGTCTATCGCCTGACAGAAGGCCTAACAGAGGCTTGTGATCCGTAAACAACTTGAAATAGAGTCCATATAGAAACTCATGGAATTTTTTGACAGAAGCAACTGCAGCCAAAGCCTCCTTGTCAATTTGGCTGTAGTTGCACTCAGCTGGGGAAAAAGTTCTGGAGAAAAAGGCAATGAGTGCCTCAGAACCATTAGGCAGTCTCTGACTTAAAACAGCACCTATGCCAAAAGGAGAAGCATCTGCTACTAAAACTAAAGGTAAATGCTCATTAAATTGGATCAGAATAGCATTGGATGTGAGCAATGATTTGACTGCACGGAAAGCATGGGCTTCCTTAGGTCCCCAGTGCCAGGGGGATTGCTTATCCAAGAGTCTGTGCAGTGGCTCTGCAACGGAAGCTTTATGTGGCAAAAATGAAGCGTAAAAGTTAAGAAGTCCTAAAAAGGCCTGGAGCTCAGTTTTGTTAGTTAGTGTGGGTGTCTCGTGAATAGCCGTTACTTTGGATTCGATTGGGTGAATACCAGAGGCATCAATTCTGTACCCCAAAAATTCTACCTGTGGGGTGGCAATAGTGCACTTCTCTTTTTTTAGCTTAAGACCATGCTTCCTGAAATGATCGAGGACTCCTCTGACTCTGCAGTAATTGAGACTTGTCAGGGGCAGATATTAAAATGTCGTCAAAATACGGAATTACACCTGGTAATCCTTGAAGAAGTCTTTCCATTAAAGATTGGAAAATCCCTGGGGAGGCGCCTACATTTAAAAGCGCCCAATAGTTTGTAGTTCAGCAGCTGTGTCATCAACAGGGAACTGTTTTTTTTTTTGTAAATTTTATTTGAGTTTTCACAAAAAAATACAAATAAAACATCTTTTTTGAAAGTAGCGTAATCCTGTGTTACATTTCTTCGTACAGACACAAATTCAATTTCATGCTCATTTTTATGTTCTATTCCATATCTTATTACTGTTTTACATTTTCTGCATAGCTTCTCCCCTCTTTTAATTTTCTCAATTTTATTTTAATTATCTCATCTCAATTCAAATCATTATATTTATATTTTTTGTCTGTCCTGTTTCAATTATCTATTATCTTTTCTCATTAAACAAAGTTTCTCCTGTAGTTACTGATTGGAGTATGACACCTTTATATCTTTTAAGTTTATCCATTTAACTCTTATTTAGGCTTCAATATATACCCTAAAGTTATAACATTCAATATAATACATAACTTCCATTCGGATTCTGCTTGGTACATTCTTAAAATACACACTATATTCTTAAAAAAAGAAAAAAAAATATAAATATATGTAATTAAAACAACACATTCCATTCCAATTCAATTCTATCATTAATATTAATATTCATTAAAATCTTAACTTCTTTAACATTAGTTTTCAATTAAATATCATACGTCTATGGGAACAATTATAAACTTTCCATAATTAATTCCCCCCCTCTTCACTTATATTTTATAAAACATTAACTACTTAAAATGTTCCCGTCCCTTCCTAATTCAATTTTCTCATTTATTTTATTTCACTTATTTTATTCACAAACATTTCACTAAATTACACTATTTTATCCCTCATTTTAATCATACATTGTTTCCAATTTTCTAAAGTTATTTCTATTACTAATATAACAATACAAGCTTATGTACCTTTACAGAATCCCTTTTTTCAGTTAAATTTTCACCCATTATCTCTAAATAGGTCCTGTTTCTCTATATCTTGTTCCGGTCCACTGTAACTTCTTTTCCTTTCCTTCTTCCCTCTCTTCTTCTCTCTCCCCTTTTTACCCCCTTGTCTCTCTACCTCTATTTCTCTCTTCTGTTTCCCCTCTTCTGTTGCTTTCCAATTTTATACTTATTTTTCGAACTATTTTTCTTTTCTTTGGTTGTTTTTTTAAGTCTTAAATTCTCCATTCTCTTTCCCCCCTTTCCTTTTTCTTCCCCACATAGAATTACTTGTTCATTAAAGATGGCTTCTTCTTTGTCCCAGTCTTCTTGTTTTGCAGACATTTCTTTTTTTAAACAAGTTTTATTAATTTTAAAAAACAATACACAGACAAAATGTAGAATAATAACATAAGGCATCTTTTCTAAAAAAAACAAACAAATAAAGCATTTTATTTAAAGACAGGATAATTCCAAATTATCACATTTCCATACCAACACGGTTTAATATGTATATTCATCTTATCTGTTTAACTTCATATCTTTCCCCAACTTCTCTTGATTTCTCCCTTTCCTTCTATTCAGTTATATTTCTTTTGCCTTAAATTGTATATATTCATTATATCCAACTAAAATTTCTTTGTTTTCTTCCAACATTCTTCTAACATTTTGATAAACAAACAAAAGACAAAACATAAATACATAAAACTTCTTTTTGGAAAGCGGCTTACCCCGGGTAACATTTTTTTATACAGACATAAATCAAATTCATGCTCACTAATATACTATTTCATATCTTATTTAAAATTCTATATTTTCTATATATTTTCTCTCTTCATTCACTCTCTTAATTCTATTTTATTTATTTCATCTCAGTTTAAATAATTATACTTGCATCTTTTGTCCATTCTCTTTCAATTATCTATTTATCTTTTCTTTCTAATACAATATTTCTCCTGTAATGACTGGTTGAAGTATGATAATTTTTTATCTTTCCCCTAAATTTAACACTTAAAATAATACATACTTTCCATACTGATTCTGCTTAGTACATTCTAAGTATCACATTTTAGAATAATAAAACAAAAAGAAAAAAAACTCAATTTCAAATACCAATATCTACAATACAATCTTATGTACTTTTGCAGAATCATTTTTTAAATTATAGTTTACCCTTTGTCTCTGAAAAAACCCTGCTTTTTAACATCTTGTTTTAAACCTTTATGACTTCTCTTTCCTTTTCCCCTTCCTTTCTTATCAATTCTAGCTTTTTTACCCCCCCCCCATATCTCAAACTCCACTCTCTTAATCTTCCCTCTCAGTTGTATTTCTCTTTTCTGTTGCTTTCTGACATTGTATCGATTTTTCATCTTATTTTTCCCTTTCTTGGTTGCTTTTTTAGGTTCTGAATTCTCCATTTTATTTCCCTCCTTTCTCTTTTCTTCCTCAAATAAGATTATCTGTCCATTAAAAATGGCTTCTTCTTCTCCATCCCAGCTTCCTTGTTGTTGTATTTCTTGGTAGGTAGAAATCGCCATTTCTAAAAAATGAAAAATAGATCCAGAAGAGCCCTTGCCTTCTTGTTCCTCTTCTTTTAGCTTTTGAAATTCCATTTGTAATTCTTCAACTGATAATGCCATTTTTTTTCTTTAAAAACAACCCAAATATCTTTCAAGAAATAGTTCCCCCAAATCCCAAAGTCACAAAGCAATCCAAATCAGAACAAATTGTTTCATTTAGCACTTTCTTCTTTTTATATTTTTTCTTCTTGGGGTAGAATTCAGTTACACAGTTCCAAAGTAAATTTTTAGAAGTCTAATTGCCACTTATTTCTGATCTTATAAACTCCAAGCAGTCTCCTTCAATACATCTTAAAATAAGTTCCTTACCTCTTCCCTCCCACTTGTAGCAAAATTCCAATGTTCAGAAATCTTTTATCCCCTTGGCTTTAAATTTCAGGTTTAGTTACCTTCTGTGCCCAAGCAGATTTTTCCAATTTCCATCAGCTATTTCCATGGGGAGGGAGAGTGAGAAAAAATAACTTTCCCTTTTAAATCTTCTTCCGACGCTTTCACAGTCTCCTTGGGAAACAATGTGTCATTCAAACGATTAAATTTCCAGGGTGTTTCAAAGTTCCTTGCTGTCCCGGTTCAGCCAAAAAACTTTCACTTCCTCCAACTTCCTCCTGCACAATTTTACCCAGCTGCAGGCTTCTTTGTGGCATCCATTACTGACTGCTGCTCCACCACCTTGGGAAAAAGGAGTTTTGCCAGCTGAGGAGGGGGTTTGCGATACCCCCAAGCCCCCATCTGGATCTCCTCTCTCTTCGGCTGCCTCTACGGGGCAACCATATCCTCCAGATCCAAATGGATCGGAGGCACTTTGGCAGCAAGCGCAGCAGGGACCGCGCACGATCACGGATTCCTGCCGCCGAAGCCTTGCAAACAGGAAATCCCCATTTTGCAGACGTTTCTTGTTGTTTCTCATAGTTCCAAATCTCCATTTCTAAGAATTGAAAAATGAAGCCAAAAGAACCCCTCCCTTCTTGTGCATCTTCTTTATACTTTTAAAGTTCCATTTTCAATTCATCCAGAAGTAGTGTCATTGTATAAATTTTTAAACAACCACCCGATTAATTTTAGTCATTCAAATGTAATAACCAAGAACCCAAAGATCACCAAGTAATCCAAATACATGCAAGCTGTTTCTTTTTGCTCTTTTTTTTCACTTTCTCTTCCTGGGGTTCTACTGTTTAGTTACAAAGCTTCAGTTAAAATGTATCTTTTAGAAGTCTTGTTGAAGTTTTACTGTAGATTTTTAATTCCAGACAGTCTCCTCCCTCTTTCCAGATCCTACCCTTTTATTCTTTTTCCCCTCTTTCCTGCTTATGAAAAAAAATTTTAGTGTCCAGAAATCTTTATTATCCCTTTGACATTTTGTTTTATTTTCAGATTAATTGCCTGTTGATGTCAAAGCGGATTTTTCTGATTTCTTATTTAAGTCTCTTAGTTGTCAGTATAGGGAAAGGGAGAGAAGAAGAAAAAACCCAAACTTTTCCCTTTTCCCTTTCCTTCACTGCTTCTGACTCTTCTTTGGGAGCAATGTTATTTTTTTGTAAGTTTAAATTCCAGGGTACCTTAGTTGTTGCTTTTGCAATTTAACCCGGTCAGCCAAAACTTTCACTTCTTATCTTCCTCCTGAACATTCTTTTCCGGTCGAGTTCTTCTTTGTGGTGGCCATTTCTGACCACTGCTGCAACCGCCTTCGGGAAACAGAGTAATGGCCAGCTGAGGAGGAGAGATTTAGCTCTCCTTAACCCTGCTGGCAGTCTCCCCCCTCTTCACCATCTCTACAGGGTGGCTTAGCCCCGAAACCAGCTGGCTTGGGGCACTCCAGCAGCAAGCCTGGACCAAAACTGCACACGATCACGGATTTCTGTGTCGCCGAAGGAACTCAAACCAGAAGACCCTCAATCAACAGGGAACTGTTGATAGGCCTGTGACATATCTAATTTCACAAAAATGGTTCCTGGCTCAAAAGAATGTAGTAGGTGCTGGATAACAGGGACTGGATAAGCACTGATTTGTAAATATTTATTCAATGACGTCTTGTAATCTGCACAGATTCTTACACTACCATCTTTCTTCAGAGGTGTCACTATTGGGGTTTCCCATTTTGCGAACTCCACAGGCTCTAATACACCCTGTTTAATTAATTTGTCAAGCTCCATGTCTAATTTGGGGTGGATTGCAAAAGGTACCCTTCGAGGCTTTAAACAGATTGGTACTGCCTGAGGGTCCAAGTTGAAAGATATTGATGTTCCTGAATAACAGCCCAGCCCCTCGCTGAACACATCAGCATAGTCATTAAACAAGGTGTCCACTTCAGCATATATAATAGAGTGGATTCCGCTTATATGGAGGCCAAGGGCAGGGAACCAGTCTAACCCCAACAGGCTAGGGAGGGCACCATCCACTACCACTAAAGGCAAAATTTTGAAATTGAACAAAAAACTTGCCTTTTCCGATGACTGGGATGGTTCTGCCTTGGTAGTCACATAGGGTTAACTGGCCGTGAAGCTTCTTCTTAGCCATTCTGGGAAGTAGTTGTTTCAAGGTGCTCCATGAGATGATGGACAGTGCTGAGCCTGTGTCAACCTCCATCCTGCAAGGTTTCCCATCTATAGAAACAAAAACACTGACTTTGTTAGAGCCTTTGTTAGTCAGCTTGGCTTGATAGCAGTAAAACAGTCTTCAACTTGTTTTTGGAAATGTTGGGTTGTCTGAGGCTTTGGGGCAAAAGTCTTTCCTGCTTGACAGATCCTGGCTAAATGACCCTTCCTCTGGCATTTTAGACAAATGGCATTCCTGAACTTGCAGGATGCCCTGAGGTGGCTTCCCCCACAGCTTAGACATATGGGCTGAGGCTGTGGAGGTAGATTGGGGTTTGGCCTGTTCTCCCTTTGACTGTTTTTTTTTTGCTGCCTGAGGCAATTTACATCATTAGCCTCTTCATAGCCTTCTTCTGTGGAGGCTTCATTGTAATGGATGGCTGAGCTGCTCTGGCTAATTGGATTTCCCTGAATTTCTGTGCTGAAAGTGCTGATAGTTCAGCAGCTTGAGACTCTTTAATTGCTAATTTAAGGGTTAAATCCCCTTTAGTCGATAGATGCCTTTGTAGCCTTAAATCCCTGACTCCACAAACTAGTTGGTCTAATCACATGTCTTCCAGATAGTCTCTAAACCCACAATGCAAGGCGGCTGTTCGTAGGGCAGCCATGTACCCACTAATAGTCTCTCCCTCATCCTGAATCCGTCTCCTAAAAGCATGATGCCTGGCAATTTGGGATGGCTTAGGGGAATAGTGGTTGGAAAGAATTTCCTGCAATTCTTCCCATGGAACAGTCTTAATTGAATGTGGAGTCAATAATGCCATAGCAGTGTCAAACACTGTGGCTCTGCAAAAACTTTAAAAGTTGGACTTTTTCCTATGGTCGGAAATGTCAGCGAGGTCTATGGCATCTAGGAAACAGTCAAATTGGTTTTGGTAGGATTCCCATGTTTCTGCTGTTGGTGTGAAAGGCGGGAATGCAGGGTTTGAAGTCATTTCGACTCAGCGGAGCTGGATCTTCCAAGGAAAGTTGAAATTTGCACTCACAAATAGTGACAGTAAGCTCTTAAAGTGACATTCAGCTCGGTAGTGACTTCGGCTCCTTTTTGTAGTGACTTCGCTTAGTGATTCTTTGCCCGGTTGCCTCTTATATGTATCCCATCCTCGTTGCCAATGTTGTGGAGCAGCGGAATAACCTGAGGTGAACACGGAGCAAACTTCAGCTTTTACTTTATTGTAACAATAAAGGGTTGCCGTGGCTGCTGTGCTAACAAGGCAGCCAGCTGGTGGACAACAGCTGATGCCATTTAACAGCTCCCTTTTATAGCTGGCTGTCAAATGGCATCAGCCAATAGGAACGGTCCGTGTTCCCGTTGGAAACACAGACCAGAGTGAAGACTTCATCTCAGTCTTTTCTGAACACCACAGTGGATTTTATAGAGAACAGCTTAACTTTAGGTCTCATTCATTTGCTCAATTTCAGAGCATACATTACACAATTTCCAAAGCATAATTCAGACTATTCAGCCGTTTGCCTAGCTGCTGCTTCATGGTTACATCATTACTTCTATTGCTGTCACAATCTTTATGGAGTCCAATAGCCTTTTAAATTTGACAAGCAAAAACACAGTAAATATTTCTCACAAATATTTTTCCCCTTCCACTTTGTGGTTTGATATTTAACATACAAAATTATGTGCTGTGTTACTAATTCAGGCAGTTTGCAAAATTGTGTTTTTGGTTATTGGAAGGCAACTCTTTAATTTGGAGATGGTGGTAAATTCTTGATAATAAAATGGAAGTAGAAAGGCTCACTTCCACATAAGAAGGAAGGGATTATAAAGAATGAGAAGGTTAACCTTTGCTTTGTTTCCAATTTCTGCTTCATGACTTGGTCTTCATAAAAAGTAGCTTTGGAAATGAAGTCATATGTGTCAAAACAAATTTCTTTCTGTTTAAATACAAGTATACAGAAAGTTTCAAGATTAACCTAAGATGCTTAAATAAGAGGCTTTAAATATCTGGGTGTTGTATTAAAATTTAAGTAGATTTCAGCTGAAATATACCATTGTTGGAAATAACGCTAAGCCAAAAAATAATAATAATTGAAAACAGAGGGTTTATTAAAAAGAAATAACAAATCAGTTTGCAAAGCATCAGTGGTCTTTAGAACCTCAACAAGCAGGTTCAAAATCAAAAGCCACACCTTTAGAATCTTAAAACATACTTTATATACAATTTCATCTCGTCACCCAAGTTCCCTCCTTCTTGAGACTCATTCCTTCCCAAGTTCAAACTCTTTGTATTTGCCTTCAGGTGTTGCAGCTAATCCTAGGAGGTCTCCAGGAGAATTGCCTCCTTCTGTTATGTTCTCATCCGTACTCCTCCATACCTCTTACTCTGGCTGACCACGTGGCATCTTTCCTTAGCATTAAAGGAAAGAACCTGTAGCATCCCCTCATCAGGGCCTCTTTCTAAGCTCATCATATATTACCATTTTTTCCAAAGAGATTATAACAACAACCCACCCCTCCTGAACATAATAATAATATAAAAGGCATATACATAAGATAAAAATATATAAAGGCTTAACAATGGAGCATGTCAAAAGTATAAAAGCAAAGAATGTATATACAGGGAGATATATTTCATTTGATAACAAATTAGCAGAATTGGAAAGGACCCTGAAAGGTCATCTAGTCCAACCCCCATTTGTGAAATCTTTAAGCATCTTATATACAATTTTATTTTTGAATTTACTTATTTCTTATACCATGAATAGCATAGAGATCAGAGGTGATATTCTGGAGAACCTGTTGCGGTGATTAGATTTGTGTGTCACAGAACCAGTAGTAACTTCTGGCTGGCCACAACCCTGAACAGGTTCCCCGGCCACTGGTTGCTCAGTTGCCCCACCCACCTGATGCTTGCTCACGCAGCTCACCCACCTGCTGCTTGCTCCTCCCAGTCACTCCTCCTGTTTTGTTTGAGCAATGAGAGGCTGAACCAGAGCATGAGTGCAACAATACTTTATTTTACAATAAAGGGCTGACCGTGCTTGCCAAGCCTGGAACTGGCTCGCAGCAATCAGCAACCGGTTGGACCCCGCAGCCTGCTTTTATAGCTGACTGCTGGGGAGAGCCAACCAATGGGAATGGGGGAAATAACGCCCACGTAAGTGAGTGGACCTGAGTGAGAACTCCTTGAGTCCTCAGGACATAACACCCCTTCCCCCCAGATGCGAACATGCATAGTCCTTGAGGTAGACGGGGGGTTTGTGTTGGCGCCCGGAACGGCGCAACTCGGGAACATTGTCTGTCTGTTCGGTATCAGTCTGTGATGGTCGAGCCGGCATAGTGTCGCCAACACTCTCTCTGGACTGGGCATCCTCGGGAAACACCGGGTTGGTTACTGGGGTCGAGCTCTCGTGGGTTGGATCAGGCTGGTCAACTCTCTGGGCGCTGTTGTCCGAGTTTGGGCTGACCGGAACGACCGCTGGTGCAGACTGGTCGCAAGGTACGATGTGGCTGGGCGGCAGATGAGGCGGTTCCCCTTCGACTGGAGACTCTGGACTCTTGTTGGCAAGGGTGCTGAGGCGCCTTCTAAGCTGGTCTATATGCCTCCTCCAGACGCAACCATCCTCCAGCCTGACCCTATACGATCTCGGCCCGGTGATGGCGATGACCTCGCCTGGAATCCAAAGTGGGTCCCCGGCGAAATTCCTTGCGAATATCGGTTCCTGTAACAAAAAATGTCTAACCCCCGACGTAGAAGCGAGGGGAGAGTCAGGGCAGTATTGTGGGTGCAATCTGTCCAATACAGTCCTCAGGCGCCGGCCCATCAGAAGTTCCGCTGGGGACTTATTGGTGACTGCACAGGGGGTTGAGTGTTGGCTCATCAGGAACCGTGCGAGTTTGTGGTGCCAGTCATCCCTGCCAAACCTAGCGAGGGCCTCTTTGGTGGTCCTGACGGCCCTTTCAGCCAACCCATTACTGGCAGGGTGAAATGGGGCTGTGAAAATGAGGCGAATGCCCAGGTTGGCAGCAAAACGGCTGAATTCTACTGATGCGAACTGTGGGCCATTATCGGAGACAATGGAGTCGGGTAGTCCATGTGTAACGAACAGGCGCGTTAACACGTTGGTGATTGCTAGTGTGGTGGTCGTGGATAGCTGCGCCACGTCTATCCATTTGGAATAAGCGTCCACGACCACTAGGAACATCTTTCCATGCACGGGGCCTGCCAGATCGATATGGATTCTAGACCAAGGGGCGTTGGCGCTCTCCCATCTGGTAGGGGTGGCGATGGGGGGAGCAGGACGGGATTCCTGGCAAATGCTGCAGGAACTTACCCAATTGACAATGTCCTCGTCTAGACCCGGCCACCACACGTAGCTGCGTGCTAACGCCTTCATTCTCACAATGCCGGGGTGTCCCTCGTGCAACGCCTCCAGGACTCGGGTACGCAGCGAGGTCGGAATGACCACTCGAGTGCCCCACAGTAGACAACCCTGCAAACTGGACAGCTCCTGCATGCGAGTCTTAAAGGGTGCGAATTTGTTATCGACGTTGCCTCCCGGCCACCCCCTCCTCACCCAGTCGAGCACCTGGGCGAGCGTTTGGTCTGCCTTGGTTTTAGCGGCGATGTCAAGGGCGGTGATGGGTAGGTCCAACTGAGTGATTTCAAAAATGGCGTTGACAGGAGCTGGGTCTTCAGCCGGAGCGGGTAAGGGGCAGCGACTGAGAGCGTCGGCGTGGGATAGAGTTTTGCCCGGGCGGTAAATAAGTTTGTATGAATAGGCCGCTAGGAAAAGTGTCCACCTTGTCATTCTAGGGGAAAGGACTTGAGGTGTCTGTTTGTCGCCGGCCAGTAGGCCCAGGAGGGGCTTATGGTCGGTGACCAGTTCGAAGAAATGGCCAAAAAGGAATTCGTGAAACTTTTTCACGGCTGCAACAGCTGCTAGGGCTTCCTTGTCTATTTGGCTGTAATTTCGCTCCGTGGCCGAGAGCGTCCTGGAGAAAAAGGTGATGGGGGCCTCGGCGCCATTGGGGAGTCTGTGACTAAGGACCGCCCCAATTCCAAAAGGGGATGCGTCTGCTGCCAGTACTAAAGGAAGGTTGGGGTCGAATTGGATGAGCACTGCCTCTGACGTAAGTAGTGATTTGACGGCGTTAAACGCCTGGTCTTCTTTGTGCCCCCAGTGCCACGGTGACTTTTTGTCTAGTAGTCTGTGTAGGGGTTCGGCTACTGAGGCTTTATGGGGCAAGAAGGATGCATAAAAGTTTAGGAGCCCCAAGAAAGCTTGTAGCTCCGTTTTGGAGGTCGGTGTGGGAGCTTCGTGGATCGCCCTAACCTTGGACTCCAGGGGGTGAATGCCAGAGGCGTCAATTTTATAACCCAGAAAGTCCACCTGTCTAGTGGCAATGGCACATTTTTCTTTTTTTAACCTGAGGCCATGCTGTCTGAACCTCTCTAACACTGCTCGCACTCTCTGGAAGAGTTGGGGTCTGTCCCTGGCCGAGACCAAGATGTCGTCGAAGTAGGGTACTACACCAGGGAGGCCCTGTAAAATCCGCTCCATGAGGGACTGAAAAATACCCGGGGCAACACTTACGCCAAATTGGAGACGCTTGCATCGGAAGGCACCCCTGTGAGTGACGATGGTCTGAAGTTCCGCTGTTTGGTTATCAACAGGGAACTGTTGATATGCTTGAGACATGTCCAATTTAGCAAAAATACTGCCCGGTTCGAATGTGTGCAATAAGTGCTGAATGACGGGCACAGGGTAGGCGCTAACTTGTAAATATTTATTGATTGTTGTCTTGTAGTCCGAGCAAATTCTCAGGCTACCATCTTTTTTGAGGGGTGTGACAATGGGCGTCTCCCACTTGGCGAAATCTGTTGGCTCAATGACCCCTTGTTTTAGTAGCTTATCCAATTCAGCGTCTAGTTTTGGTCGAATAGCAAATGGAACTCTACGTGGTTTTAATCTGATTGGGACTGCCTGGGGGTCAACGGTGAACGAGATGGGGGTTCCATTATAACACCCCAGCTCCTCACTGAACACATCTGCGTAGTCAGCGAATAAGGAGTCAGTGTCTGAGGTTGAGACAGCATGGACTCCTGTTAACCCTAGGCCGAGGTGGGGAAACCAATCGAGCCCCAATAAGGTGGGTAGATTGCCGTTAACTACCACTAGAGGTAGGTGGCCTTTAAAAGCTCTAAAACTGACAAAGAACTTGCCTCTGCCGATCACGGGAATGGCCTTCCCCTGGTAGTCCTTCAGACTGAACTGGCATCTCTGAAGCCGGGTAGTAGATAGGCTGGGGTGGAGTCTCTTGAGGGTGTTCCACGAGATTATTGAGAGCGCTGACCCTGTGTCAACCTCCATGTGGCACGGTTTACCTTCTAGGGAAACGGAGAGAGAAATTTTACTAACAGAGTGGCAAGTACGCCTGGCAAGGCGGTGCGTGCGACAGTTTAATACTTGCCTTTGTGGTCCCAAGTGCGAGGACGGGGGTCTGTGTGCAGCGCTTTGAGGGGCTTGGCAGACTCTCGCAATGTGCCCCCTCTTATGGCAGTTGTTGCAAACGGCTCCTTTAAACTTGCAGGTGGCCCTTTGATGTGATCCCCCACAGGCTAGGCACAGAGTGATGTGCTTGGGTGGACCGGTGTATTCTTGTTTGGCCCCTACCTGCGACCGTCTGTCATTGGTGAGGCGATGGACATCGTTCTCATCGTTGTGGCCTTCCTCCGCTTCCACCTCTTCGGAATGGACTGGGAACGCTGCTAGCTTGGCGCTTGGGCCCTGAATTTCGGTGGCTGAGTTCGTTGCTAGCTCGGCTGCTAGGGCCTCCTCTACCACTTGCGCGAGGTTGAGGTCTTTTTTAGCTAGCAGTCGCCTCTGTAGGTTGAGATCCTTGACCCCACAAACTAATTGATCGAGGAGCATGTCCTCCAGGTATGTTCCAAACCCGCAGTGCAGGGCTGCTGTTCTGAGGGCGGCCATATATTGGTTGATGGTCTCCTTACTTGATTGCTTCCTCATTCGGAACGTGAACCTCCTGGCGATTTGTGAAGGCCTGGGAGCGTAGTGGTTTGTGAGGATCTCAAGCAACTCGGACCACGGAACGTTTTTCAATTCTCTCGGCGCCACGAGTGCTGCAGCGGTATCGTAAACGGTGGCTCCGCAGTAGATTAGGAAATAGGATTTTTTCCGATGCTCTCCCGCATCCGCCAGGCCGACCGCATCGATGTAATGATTGAAACGGTTCTTATACGATTCCCACTTCTCTTCGTCTGGTTTAAACGCCGGGAATACTGGATTGGAACTCATGGTGCTGGAACGGCTGGGCTACCTGCGGAAAAAATCTCTCTGGGACTACGAACGCTCGTGAGTTACTAGTGATATCAGCTCTGGAGAGGTTTTTTTGCTACCCTCTCTTTCTCTCTCTCTGGGTTACCACGTTGGCTGCTAGCCGTTGGAGGTGTCTTGATTCGCGCCAAAAAAGGTGGGCGTTAGTGACTCTCTACAGCGCTGTGCTGTGATTCCTACTGGCTCGAAATTCAAATGACACCCGTTTGAATTTCGCGCCAAATGCAGAGCGGCTGCGGCTCGCAGCGCTTCACTTTCCCCGTAGCGGGGCTAACAAGCGGCTACAGACGCTTCTAACTATTTGACTCAGACCGCTTTCTCTGGCTGCGGATCTGCGTTTGCTCTTTTTGATCGCTCATTTCGTTAGCTGACCGCTCTCTCTGGCTGCGGATCAGCGTTTCCCTTGTCGCCAGCCGATCGCTCTCTCTGGGCTGTAGATCGGTGGCTAGTGACTCAGCGGTTGCAAGGTGCTTCTGGTAGCCATCCCATCCTCGTCGCCAGTGTTTTGTTTGAGCAATGAGAGGCTGAACCAGAGCATGAGTACAACAATACTTTATTTTACAATAAAGGGCTGACCGTGCTTGCCAAGCCTGGAACTGGCTCGCAGCAATCAGCAACCGGTTGGACCCCGCAGCCTGCTTTTATAGCTGGCTACTGGGGAGAGCCAACCAATGGGAATGGGGGAAATAACGCCCACGTAAGTGAGTGGACCTGAGTGAGAACTCCTTGAGTCCTCAGGACATAACACCTCCCTTCCTATATGGCATGCTGGGCCCTCGTGGCTTGTGTAATCTGACTTTCCCACATGGTGCCTGCACCCCAACTGAGCAGCCCTGATCTGCCTGCCCTGCTCACAGGTAAGCTGCGAGTCACGCTAGGCCCTCGCCCACCATGTGCCTCCCCCACCTCTCGGGACCTTTCTGGGCAGGAGAAGGCCAAGGTGGGGTGCCATTTTGGGGCCAGTCCAGAGGGTGGGGGGGCAGTGGCGGCAGCAGCATGGCTATGGGAAGCAGCCCCAGGAATTCCTGGACTCCCTTTAGGAGCATGTCCACTGCCCTCTCAGCCCTAGCAGAGCAGGGAAAGCGAACAGAAAGCCATTCACTTTCCCCTTCCCTTTCGGGGCATGCCCGCCCGCCACCGCTGATGCCACCATTGCCCGCTCCCATGCAGCCCATGTGCTTCGAAAGGGACAGCGGATGGATGTTCCGGGGCTACTGCTTTCTTCATTATACCGCTGCTCACTGCTCATAAGTTCTTCCCAGAAAAGGTGCGTGTGTGGGGGTGTGGGGGTGTGGGGGTGAGATAGAGACAAAGAAGGGAAGGAAGGAAGGAAGGAAGAAAGGGAGGAAGGGAGGAAGGGCAAGAAGGAAAGAGCAAGAAAGGAAGAAAGAGCAAGAAAGAAAGAGGAAGGGAGAGAAAGAAATAAAGAGGAAAAAAGAAAGAGAAAGAAAGAAAAATAGGAAGAAAGAAAAAAAGAGGAAGGGAGGAAGGGCAAGAAATAAGAGCAAGAAAGAAAGAGAAGGGAAAGAAAGAAAGAAAGAAAGAAAGAAAGAAAGAAAGAAAGAAAGAAAGAAAGAAAGAAAGAAAGAAAGAAAGAAAGAAAGAAAGAAAGAAAGAGGAAGGGGTAGACAGAGAGAGAGAAAGAAGAAAAGAAGAAGGAAGATGGGGGGAGAGAATACTCTTTAATTGTTCCATTATTTATCATATATTAATACTTTGCATTGTCCCTACACCTAGAGTGATTTTACTGCCTTTCTTTTGCCCAGGTATTTTTCAGGGTTTACATGTCAATAGTCCAGAGCATAAATACAGGTGCGTTTAACAGAGTTGAAAAGGACTATGGAGGTCTTCAACCCCCTGCGTAGGCAGGAAAACTCTGAGGATGCCGAAATCTGAATAGAGATCCTGGGAAAGGTGTCAGAATACAGAATAGCACTTAGAAGGGATCTTGGGGGGGAACTCTATACCATTTCAGAGAAATGGCTGTCCAGTCTTTTGTTAAAAACTTCCAGTGATTGAACACCCAGAACTTCTGGTGGCAAGCTGGTTAATTATTAATTAAGCTGGTTAATTATTCTCACTATCAGGAAGTTTCTCCTTATTTTTAGGTTGCTTCTCTTTCTATTGAGTTTCCATCCTTCTGGTGCTTTGGAAAATACATTGTCCCCCTTTCTTTCTGGCAGCCCCTAAAAGCCTGTTGCCTATCATCCTCTTGGGCAAAGCATGTGAGCCATTTCCTCCTTTCAATGGTCCATGAAAGTACATCTATAGACAGATAGTAAAGTCAAAAAAGGGTGAACAACATTTTTACAGAACTATAGATACATTGAGGCTGGGTGTGACAAGGAATGGCTGGGAAGGGAGCAGCCAGGCGAGGCAACCCTTGACATGAGTGACATTGAGTTGGCCACACCCACCCAGTCACATGACCATGAAGCCACACCCACCTGGTCACATGACTCCCCTAGTAACATGACCACCCCTGTCACATGGCCACCAAGCCATGCCCAGTCAGTCACATGACCCTAAACCACACCATCAAATAAGCCATGCCCAGTAATAAAAGTTTTTGAATCCCACCACTGATAGAGATGCATGGTAGCTCATTTTCTTTCTTTCTTTCTTTCTTTCTTTCTTTCTTTCTTTCTTTCTTT
>NW_020769421.1:2114396-2204128 GCF_900518735.1 Pseudonaja textilis | reverse complement strand
TCTTTCTTTCTTTCTTTCTTTCTTTCTTTCTTTCTTTCTTTCTTTCTCTTAAAAGGAAGAAAGAGAAAGAAAGAGGGAGGGATGGGAGAAAGAAAGAAAGGGAGGGAAAGGAGAAAGAGGGAAGGGAAGGGAACGTGAATGAAGTATGGATGGATGGATAGAGAAAGGGAGGGAGGGAGAGAAAAAGGGGATGAAGCAAGGACCACAAACCCTGGCACTAGACATAGCTTCAGAGGATACTTTGAAACAGCACAGCAATCCAGGGCTGCAAAGGTCCTCGGAGGTCATCTAGTCCAACTCCTGTTCCAAGAGCATTGTTAAAGTGAGTTTCTCTCTTTTGACCCACCCAGTCAAATGACCATCAAGCCACTCCCACAAGCTACACCCACAGAACCAGTTGTTAAAAAAATTGAATCCCACCCCTGACTTAAATGTGTAGGAAAGCAATTCAGTTTATAAAACCAGTAGCATTAAATGAGACCACTGTTAAGACAGTCCCTGTTATAGCAAAGTTCACAAAAATCAGTAAGTTTATGCATGAGTGTATTTAGCAACCCAGTGAGTAAAATGAATGCAAGGCCAGATATGAAAAAGACCTTGATTAAAAATAAAATGAGTTTATCATTCAACCACTGATTAATATATCATTGACTAGAAGATATTAAATGAAGAGTACAAAATAAATATATGGTGGGTCCAATTGGTATGATACATTATAGTTTGTAGTGACCAAGAGAAACTCAAGTCAGATGATCTAGGAACTATAATGAAAATAAAATAGGCTTACTTTTATTGTGGATGTACACATTGTCTAAAACAGATGTTACTGGCTCTTTTTCAGGGCTGCTTTGGAAAAATACCAATCTTGCATGAGAATGGAGAAATCAAACTGGAATTTAGTTGAGCCTGAAAAAATGACCCCACAGAAAATCTTTTAAATTAAGAAAATAGATCAAAAATTGGTTGAGATTTGAAGCACTCACATACTGTACAAGCATTCCTTCTTTCCAGGTGTTATTTTAGTACTTTTTAAAAAATGTCACGAAATATTGTTTATTCAAGAATTATTGCCCTCACCCGAACTACTTTTATTTGACCTCAGTATTATTGCAGTAACATTTGATTAAAAGCACAGAACCTGCCATCATCCTATTTAGCATAACAATGTTTCTCAACCACAGCAATTTTAAGAGGTGTGGACTTCAACTCTCAGAATTCCCCAGCCAATACAGCACCATGAAATTTGTAATTCAACTATTTTTAAAAAATGTTCATTATATAAGTTCAAGAAATGGTTTTAGTTTGAACTGAACTCTACATCAGATTTCCTTTTTTAAAAACCAAAGTTATTTTAGATACTGAGGCATATTCCCAAAATTTAGTCATCCATACTTCCAGAGATGGAATTAAAGGTCTTTTCCAATAAAAGACATGCAAAGTTGTTGAAACTATTGATATAATAATAATAAAAGTATGTCAGCTTGTAATGGGATTGTAATTTTCAAAAGTTGTTTCCTTCTACAATAAAGAATTCCCAATATTCTTGGACTTTACAAATTACCTGGACTTATTTATGAGACAGATTATGGAAGAAAAAAGGCGTTGGTACTTATCTGACATGCCCGTTCTCTGGGCTGTGAAGAGCATCCAGTAGTGGGAGGTGCTTCAGTCTCTGCATGTCTAGGCTGTGCTTATTTTCTGGAACACCCCTCCTCCTCCACGGGACTCCTCCTCAACATTCTCCAGTTTTAGCGAAGATGAGAGAATAAACACCCTCGCCCCCTCTGCCCTAACAATTGGTTGGCCGGAACAGGACCCCACCAGATGGAAAATGGGTGGGTCTGGATGCTCTTCACAGCTCAAAGAGAACGAGCGTGTCAGGTAAGTACCAATGCCCTTTCTCCCATGAGCTGTTCAGAGCATCCAGTAGTGGGACATACCAAAGCTTGGCTTGTCCTACGGGAGGGACTCCATCTGGCTTGAAATCATCTCCTGGTCCCTGTGGATCCATTGTAAAACTCATCTGCCAAAGGAAGCCTCAGCAGATGCAAACACATCAATTTTATAATGTCTAATAAAGGGTGATGGAGAGGCCCAGGTTGCCACTCGACAAATTTCAGTTATTGGCACCTGCGTGGCCCACGCAGCTGATGTTGGGGTGCTCCTGGTTGAATGAGCTGTTATGCTCCTGGGCACCTATAGTGATTGAATCTGATACATTTTCGCTATCGCAGCCCATAGCCAGCGGCCTATTGTGGAAGATAAGACTTTGCAGCCTTGAGTGTTTGGCTGAAATGACACAAATAAAGCTTCCATTTTTCTGAAAAGCACTGTGCAGTGAATATATATTCACAATGCCTGCCTCACATCAATCCAGTGCCATTGTAATTCCAACCCTTGACAAAAATCAGGAAGTATTAGTTCTTGTGACCTGTGAAAAGCCGAATTGATTTTGGGTATAAACATAGGATCTGGATGAAGGACCACTCTGTCCGAATGGAAGACACAGAGATCTTGCCTAATCAACAAAGCTGCCAGTTCCGATATATGATGAGCAGAAGTTATTGCCACAAGAAAAATGACCTTGTATGTAAGAAATTGAAGACTCGAAGCTTTCAAGGGTTCAAAGGGATACTTAGTGAGTGCAACAAGCACCTTGTTAAGATCCCAGGTTGGATATTGGTGAACCACTGGCGGATGTAAGTTTGTTGCACGTTGAAGAAAACTCCAAATGCGTGGATGGTAGGACAGAGACGGTAGGCCTTCACAAGTGACAACCAACACCAAGGCTTCCACCTGTCATTTTAACGTATTTGGTGATAGACCCTTGTCAAGTCCTTCTTGTAAAAACTCTAGGATTTGAGCCACTGATGGAGAGGTGGGATCTATGTGAGACTTAGTACAACATTTGCAGAAACTGGACTACGTGGCATTGTAAATGCGAGTTGTTGAGCTTGGCAGCTTGGATGGTGGCTATGACTTTGTTAGATAACTGCTTGCTCTTCAGACGTCGCTGCTCAACCTCCAGACAGCTAGGTGCAACCATTGAGGGTTCGGATGTTGAAGGGGTCCCTGGGTTAATGAAACCCTGTCCAGCAGGATTTTCCATGGCTCTGATGAAGACAGACTGTGGAGGTCTGCAAGCCACGGCCATCTGGGCCAGTATGGAGCTACTAGCAACAGCTCCACCCTCTCTTCCAGCAGCTTCTGGATGACCTTGGGGATCACTGGAAGTGGTGGGAATGCATACAAAAGGCCTGGGGGCCAACAACAGTGGAGTGCGTTGAAGTTCTCCTCTCCTTGTGAGGGGTACCTGGAAATGAATGTCAGCAGCTGAGAGTTGAGTGGGGAAGCAAATCAATCTACCACTGGCTGGCCAAATCTCTGGACCACCTCTGAAACAGGGTTGGGTGCAGGGCACCAGTCCAATTGATCGATCATAGACCTGCTTAACCAGTCTGCCTGGGTATTCAACAGACCCGATATGTGCTTTTCTCTGATGGAAAGCAGGTCGTTCTCTGCTCAATGACACAAGTGCTCCACTTCCTGCATGAGGTGTTTAAACTGCATGCCCCCTTGCTTGTTTATGTGAGCTTTTACTGTTACGTTGTCAGTCAAGATTAGTATGTGTTGATAGTGTACCTGTGGAAAGAAGTTGTGAAGAGCCAGATGAACTGCTCGAAGCTCCAGCCAGTTTATGCTGCACAACTTTTCTATGGAGGACCAGAGGTCTTGGGCTGTGAATGACTGATAGGGAGCTCCCCATCCAAACAGGCTGGCATCTGTCAGGATGGTGGGGCTCTTTGAAGAGGCAACCTCTGTTGATGACTGGTCTGGCCCACCAGTGGAGAGATATGATGACCTTTGATGGTACCTTGACCTTGTATTTGGAGTTGTTTCAGCTGGATCGCTGGTACAGAAGCAGAAACCACTGAAGGGATCTAGTGTGGAGTCGGGCCCAGGGAATAATAGATATGCATGAGATCATCTTGCTAACAATTTTGATAGATCAGCTAAGGGCACCCTCTTATGAAATCTGATCTCCTTAGCCAATTGTTGTATACTGTTTTGTCTATCGGGCAACAAGAAAACTTTGCCTTCCACCATATCTATGATTGCCCCCAGGTGGATCAATCAAGTGGATGATGTTAAATAACTCTTTTTCCAATTAATTGAGAACCCGTGTTGTTGTAGTGATTGTAATGTGATCTGAATATCTCTAACTGCTTGATGAGCAGAAGATGACAAAATTAATATGTTGTCAAGGTAAGACTGGAGTCATACAGGGATACCTCTGAGATGAGCAGCCAGTGCTGCGAGGACCTCTGTCTTGGGGGCAGATGCTAGTCCAAAGGGAAGGGCAACATGTTCAAAGTGGTGGTTATTATAACAGAATCACAAAAAATTACATTGGGAAGGCCTAATTGAAATATGTAAATATGCCTCCGTCAAATCTATTGACATAAGGACGTCACCCTTTCTGATGCTGAGTAAGATAGATTGCAGGGTGTGTGAGATATCAACAAACAGTTAAGACATTTCAAGTCTAAAATTGCTCTCCACCTGTTATGTCTTTGGGACTGGTTGGAGTCCCCAACCAGGTCCACTGTTTGAGCGGGAGCACCAGCCGCTCCCATTGGCTGGCACCGTTTGACAGCCGGCTATAAAAGGCGGCTGTCAAGCAGTGCCAGCCCTGTTGCCGCCAGCTAACCTGCCTAGTTAGGAGGCAGACACGGCAACCCTTTATTCATTGCAATAAAGCCTTTTTACGTTTCACTCTGGCTCAGCCTCGTTCCTCCGCCACTCCACAACACTGGCGATGAGGGCGGGATGCGATCGAAGGCTGCCAGACGTGCAATTCAGAGGAGCTGTGGTCACTGAGAGCGAAGCCACAGGCGCTGAAGCCGCAGCCGCTGATGCTCACAAAGAGCGCAAAATTCAAAAAAGCCTCCGTAGCTTTTGAGCTGTAGTCACTAAGAGCGAAGCCACGGGCGCTGAAGCCGCAGCCGCCGGCGCTCACAAAGGGCGCGAAATTCAAAAAGCCTCCGTAGCCGGAGAGACAGACACCGCCTGATAAGCGCAGCTGCTAGCACTCTTCTAAGAGCGCAAATTTTGAATCAAGACTGAAGGGGACGAACCCTGCCGCTTCAAAAAATGAATGCCAATCCGACATTCCCACCATTCAAGCCAGCCGAGGAAATGTGGGACTCATACAAAAACCGTTTCAGCTACTTCCTCGATGCCATCGGTTTAGCAGATGCTGCTGAACACAGGAAAAAATCCTACTTCCTCAGCTACTGTGGGGCTGCGGTTTTTGACACCGCTACAGCACTAGTCGCCCCTCGCGCTATCAGGAGCATACCTTGGGATGAACTCCAAGAGATCCTCTCCAACCACTACTCACCTAAACCATCCCAGATAGCCAGGAGATATGCTTTCAGAACTAGAAGGCAGGCTGAGGGAGAGTCAATTAATGAGTATATGGCAGCTCTGAGGACAGCTGCCTTACAGTGTGGTTTCAGAGACTACCTAGAAGACATGTTATTAGACCAGATCGTCTGTGGGGTTAGAGACCTTAGGCTTCAAAGACGTTTGCTAGCAAAAAAGGACTTAAACCTAGCTTTAGCCGTGGAGGAAGCCCAAGCTGCTGAGCTCTCTGCCCAATCAGCAGCTGAAATTCAAGGAACTCCTTTAAAACCCAGCAGTTCCACTATTCATTCAGAGGAAGTTTCCCTTGAAGAAGACCCCATAGACTCAACAGACATTAACCGCCTTAAGCAACAAAAGCCTTCACAGGTAGGAGCAGGGCAGAGAAACAACTTCACCCCCAAGCAACCTCCCATTTGCCTAGCTTGCGGGGGCTCCCACTCTAGGGCATCCTGCAGGTTTAAGAACGCCATCTGCCTGAATTGTCAAAAGAAAGGCCACCTCGCTAGAATCTGCCAAGCAGGGCGAACCTTTCCTCAAAGACCTCCACCACCTACTAATTTTCAAAGGCAAGTGGAGGACTGCTATACCTGCTACCACGCTAACCAAACTTCCCAGACTCCTAATAAAATCAGTATTTCTGTTTCTTTAGAAGGTAAGCCCTGCGGGATGGAAGTAGACACGGGATCTGCACTTTCAATCATCTCCTGGGAAACCCTAAAGAAGATTCATCCCAGATTTGCAAAGAAGAAGCTGCAGAGATGCCACCTGACACTGCGGGACTACCAGGGCAAGAACATCCCTGTCCTCGGGAAAGGCAAGTTTTTAGTTCAGTTCCAAGCCTTTAAAGGCCATTTGCCTTTGGTGGTTGTTAATGGTGCCCTCCCCACTCTGTTGGGGCTAGATTGGTTCCCCTCCCTCGGCCTTAGTGTAACTGGGATCCATGCTATCTCAACTTCTGACGTAGACGCCCTATTCTCAGATTACTCTGATGTTTTTAGCAGCGAGCTGGGCTGTTATTCTGGCACCCCCATCTCCTTCTCTGTGGACCCCCAGGCAATTCCTCTTCGCCTTAAGCCACGCAGGGTGCCTTTCGCCATCCGTCCCAAGTTAGATTTAGAATTAGATAAGTTACTAAAGCAAGGGGTGTTAGAACCAACTGACTTTGCCAAATGGGAGACCCCCATAGTCACCCCACTCAAGAAAGATGGCAGTTTAAGGATCTGCACAGACTATAAAACCACCCTCAACCGTTATCTGCAGGTCAGTGCCTACCCGGTCCCTGTTATTCAACACCTGTTACACACCTTCGAACCCGGCACCATTTTTGCCAAATTAGATATGTCCCAGGCATACCAACAGTTCCCTGTTGATGATCAGACAGCTGAATTACAAACCATAGTCACACATAGAGGGGCATTCAAGTGCAAACGCCTCCAATTCGGTGTTAGTGTAGCCCCGGGTATATTCCAATCACTCATGGAAAGGATTCTCCAAGGTCTCCCAGGGGTTGTCCCTTATTTCGATGACATCTTAGTCTCAGCAGTTGACAGACCTCAGCTCATACAAAGGGTCAGAGCAGTCCTAGAGAAGTTTAGACAGCATGGCCTCAAACTTAAAAGGGAGAAGTGCGCCATCGCCACTAGGCAAGTGGACTTTCTGGGATATAGGATAGATGCCTCTGGCATTCACCCAATCGAATCCAAAGTAAAGGCTATCCATGAGGCACCTACACCAACTAACAATACGGAGCTCCAAGCCTTTCTGGGGCTACTAAACTTTTATGCTTCATTTCTCCCGCACAAAGCATCTATTGCTGAACCCTTACACAGACTGTTAGACAAAGAATCCCCCTGGCATTGGGGACCCAAAGAAGCCCATGCCTTCAAGGCAGTCAAATACTTACTCACATCTGATGCAGTTTTAATCCAATATGATCAACGACTTCCCCTGGTCCTAGCTGCTGATGCATCCCCCTTTGGGATTGGGGCTGTTCTGAGCCACAGGCTTCCCAACAGTTCCGAGGCACCAATTGCTTTCTTCTCTAGGACCTTCTCTACTGCAGAAAGGAACTACAGCCAAATAGATAAGGAGGCCTTGGCTGCAGTAGCTGCAGTAAAAAAGTTTCATGAATTTTTGTTTGGGCACCATTTTGAACTTATAACTGACCATAAACCACTCCTGGGGCTGTTATCAGAGGATAAGCAAACCCCGCAGGTACTATCACCTAGAATGACCAGGTGGACTTTGTTCCTGGCCGCTTATTCATTCAAGTTGGTGCATCGCCCGGGAAAAAACTTGAGTCACGCCGATGCCCTTAGTCGCTGCCCCCTACCAGTCCCAGTCAAAGACCCAGCACCTGTTCATGCCATTTTTGAAGTTAATGAACTTAAATTGCCGGTTACAGCCGAGGACATTGCTGCGCACTCAAAAAAAAGACAGAATAATTGCCCAAGTTATGGACTGGGTGGGAAGGGGGTGGCCGGAAACGCAATACACTGCTGACTTTGCTCCTTTCAAAACCCGTAAGCAGGAATTGTCAAAACTACAAGGATGTCTGTTGTGGGGGACAAGTGTAGTCATCCCAGCCACTCTTCGTGTACCCATCCTGAAGGTACTTCACGAGGGCCACCCGGGCATCGTAAGGATGAAGGCTCTGGCCCGCAGCTACGTTTGGTGGCCCGGCATGGATGCCCAAATCTCCAGCTGGGTAAGCTCATGCCAACCTTGCCAAGAAACCAGGGCTGCCCCACCAGCAGCTACGTCTACCAAGTGGGAGAGTGCTAGTGGTCCTTGGTCTCGCCTGCACATCGACCTGGCTGGACCAGTACATGGCAGGACCTTCTTGGTTGTAGTAGACTCTTACTCCAAATGGATAGACTTGGCCCTACTACCCTCGACAACCACTCAAGCAATTGTTAAGGCTCTGACCCGCCTCTTCGTTACCCATGGGCTCCCTGACACGCTGGTGTCTGACAATGGCCCCCAGTTCACGTTGTGTGAGTTTAGCATGTACGTTGCCAACTTGGGCATCAGACACATCCTTACAGCCCCCTTTCACCCTGCTA
The DNA here is from genome assembly GCF_900518735.1 of Pseudonaja textilis. Next base: position 2,195,633 of record NW_020769421.1, on the reverse strand, counting down.
GCAAGGGGATGGCTGAGAGGGCAGTCAGGTCAGCAAAAGAGGCACTTGCCAGGTTTGGCCAGGAAAACTGGCACTCCAAACTGTCACATTATCTCCTGAGCCAACATACGACGCCATGCACCGCTACAAATAAATCCCCTGCCGAGCTCTTGATGGGGAGACGCCTTAGGACCACCCTGGACAGGTTGCACCCCCACTACTGCCCAGACACCCCTTTAGGATCTGACAGTTTGGTCAGGGACTTTGCCCTGCATGACCTGGTGTACGCCAGGAATTATGCAGGGGATCCTCTGTGGGTACCAGGTCAAGTTGTGTCAGTCACAGGTCCTAGATCCTACCGGGTCCTCCTGGAAGATGGAAGCCTGTGGCGTAGACATGTGGACCAGCTCAGAAGGCGATGGAGAAGCACAACTGATACCAACCCAGCCCAACCTCCTAGCACCGAGGACTCCCTGCCGGTACCAGCCTACCCAGACGGAAGCTCCCTGCAGGATCCGATCTACCCCATCGACCAAGAGAGTTTGCTGGAGGGCCCGAGCTACCAACAAGGGACACCGAACCAACAGCCAAGCGAACCTGTCTGCCGGCCGGACCAAGCGACTCGCCAAGGTCAGCCCGAACAGGGGGACTTACCTAATTCACAGAGCACCACACCGGACCGAGCCCACTCCCCAACAACCTCCGAGACAATTCCTGGGGGCAAGGACTTGACGCCAGCCAGCAGCTTGCCCGGGTTGCGACGTTCTTGCCGCCAGCGCAGACAACCAACTTACCTGAAGGACTACGCATGCTCCCAGCTGGGGGAAAGGAGTGTTATGTCTTTGGGACTGGTTGGAGTCCCCAACCAGGTCCGCTGTTTGAGCGGGAGCACCAGCCGCTCCCATTGGCTCGCACCGTTTGACAGCCGGCTATAAAAGGTGGCTGTCGAGCAGTGCCAGCCCTGTTGCCGCCAGCTAACCTGCCTAGTTAGGAGGCAGACGCGGCAACCCTTTATTCATTGCAATAAAGCCTTTTTACGTTTCACTCTGGCTCAGCCTCGTTCCTCCGCCGCTCCACAACACCACCACCCCACAAAAAAATCTTCGGAACAACAAAAAGATGTGAATAGAAACCTTGCCCTCGGACTTCTGGCTGAGGTACCATATCATAGCGGCATGGAGAAACGGGTCTCCATTCTGCATGTCCGAAAGTCTGCATCTGGTAGCTCGTAGAGGCAAAGCTGGATCCTGGAGGGGACAACGATAGAGAGGAGAAAATCCTAGGGCATTGAGGGAGATCCATGACTCCCAGATCCCAGGGGAAAATCCTGAAAACCAGCATGGAAGAGATCGGTCTTTGTGACTCGATCCAAAGAAACGGCAGCCCAGCAGACTTGAGATGGATATGAAGAGTGTAAGCAGTGTGGCATAGTGGTGAAAAGTGGATTGAAAAAGGAGACTGATGGAAGGAACAAGACTCTGAAAATTAAATGAGAAGGAAACACTGAACTGAGGTGTGAGATAGTGGCGGATTTGGCGGTAGGAGCGGGCGTATTGGGCGGATTAAATGGCAACGGCATGGTGAACTTGACAGGCAGTAGACCAGGATGGAGAGAGAAGAAAAGACATCTTTTGTATGATTTCCTTACTTTTTCTTGGGGAGATCTAGAGAGAGGGGCTTTGAGACATTCTGACTGAGATATTTTGATTGTCTTTTGCTGTTTTGGACAGAGACTGGGACAGAGTGAATTTAATAAGAAGTGAAAGTGGTGACTTGCATTTAGAGTGACTTTGCACTTTGAGAGAAGGGAAGACATCTTGAAAAATAAAGAATAAAGACGAGAACTGAGAAAAGGAGACTGGGACTCTGTGACTAACTAACTTACAAAAAAAAGTACAAATAAGATTACAATTTGATACATACTTTATTTAAAATTTATCCAAAACTGTGTACTGGTAATTAGATACTTACAAAGAAGGCATTAACTTATAAGAACTAAATCTTAAGGAAAATAAAGGTTTACCATTGTTGATTAATTGCTAATTAATTGAGTACTTGATCCTATTCTGTCTAATTAAGGAATTCTTGATTTTTACTTATGAATTGTTGATTGTTAGAATGGTTTTGAACATAAGCCTTACATTATAGAATATAAAAATAATTGTAAAAGTATATCAGAAAATACTTATTTGCTACTAGTATTCTAATTTATTTAAGGAAATAGTGAATATTGCTTATTAGTAATTGTAAACTTGAAGATTGGATATAGACTGTAGAACTGAAAGGTAGCTGTAAAATTACATTAGCTAGCATTTATTGTTAACTATTGCAAATTTATGCAGCTCTCTTTAAGCTATATATAGGAAAAAGAGTGAATCAAGAAGATAGAACCCAGAAGAAGGTAGAAACAAAGAAGCAGCTCTTAAATATATCTGTGAATGGTAGATTGGAAAGACCTTCTGAGTGTCCTGTGAATGGCAACAACAACAAAAACTGCAAAGAAGATGACAACGAGCATACCTTCGCCTGTGGGACAGAGATCCTTAGATACAATGTTGGGAGCAGAAAAATCAACACCTATTCCAACATTACAAGCAGTACAGTCATCCCTTGCAATGATGCAAGAAATGATGCTAAGAACACAAGAAACCACAAAGTACTGGAAAGTGAGATGAAAAATGATATTGCAGAAGTGAAAGCAGACATCCAGAAATTGGATGATAAATTCGGAGCAATTCAAAAGACAGTAGCGAGAAATGAACAGAAACTGATAAATATGGAACTTAAAATGGAGAATGTAGAGAAGAAACTTGAAGATACTGAACAAAACTGGAAAGTCCTTTATTGTGAACTCCAAGAGGCAGTGGTCCACCGAGAACTAGAAAAGGTAGTGTTCTTCCTTAGATTCCAGAATATCGTAGAGGAAAAGAAAGAAGTCCTATGACTTCTAATGGCAGAGCTAATTGCGGAAGCCCTCCAGAAAGACAACACAGAAATTATGAACGATTTGGATGAAGTTTACTGGATGCAAACACATTATGCATGTAGACATAAGATACCAAGGGAGGTACATGTATGCTTTACAAAGAGAACCACTAGGAATATGCTGTATGGACGAACAAGGGATGAGCCACTGACATACAAAAGTCATGAAGTGGTGACCTTAAAACAGATTCTGAGGAGGGTGAGAGAACAGAGGAGGAATTATTAATTCCTCTCAATTCAGTTGATTAAAAATAACATACCATTCAGATGGCTAACCCTAGAAGGACTACTGATATCATGGAGAGAGAAGAAATTTAAAATTAATTCTATTGAAAAGGCACGCGAATTGTATAGACGATATGTGAGAATGGAGGAAGAACAAGAAAGTAAGGAAGACACAGAAAGTAGAAGCCTAGAGGAGACTACAGTAGAAGATAAGGAAATAGAAAGTGAAGGAACAGAACAGAAACAACGGGAAGAGGTAAAAAACAAACCAATTGAAGAGAGAATTGAGAACAAGAGTAATGGATGGAGGGATTACCCTTCTATCACTCAATATAAATGGACTTAATTCACCATTTAAAAGGAAACAAACATTCAGAAAACTCATAAACCAAAATGCAGACATTACATGTTTACAGGAAGTACATATTTCAAAACAATATGGACACTTATTAGAAGTAACCAAATTGGGTAAACTACATTTGGCCCTGACAAATCCAAAGAAGAGAGGCGTTGTGGTGTATATCAAGAACTGGTTAAATCCAAAGTTAGTATACAATGATGAAGATGGAAGGATACTTCTTATAGAAATAACAATAGAACAAAGAAACATATTATTGGCAGTAATCTATGCTCCAAATACCAATCAAAAGGAATTTTATTATAAACTCCACAATAAAATCATAGAAACTGAACTAGCTAATGTATGCATAGAAGGGGATTATAATGCGGTGTCCAATATAGAAAAGGACTATAAAACCACTAAAAACAATAAGAAAAAGAGAAGAATACTCCCAATAATATTCAACAAATTAGTTCAAGAAATGAACCTAAAAGATGCCTGGAGGGAATTGAATACATCTAAAAGCCAATTTGCTTTCTTTTCAAACCCACACCAATCATGGTGCAGGATTGACATGATATGGATGGATCTGGAATTATTGGAAAAAATAGAAACAGTGGAAATTTTGCCAAGCACCTGGGCCAACCACAAATGATTAAATTGATTTGAAGAGGAAAGAAAAAGACAGGTAGATGGACCTTTAATAAGAGTATCCTGAGACATAAAGAAAATATTCAAATGATAAATAAGGAACTGAAAATATTTTTTGAAATTAATAGGAATGAACACACGACTCAAAACTTATGAGCTACAACAAAGACATATGTAAGGGGTCTGACAATAGCATTTGTAGCAAAAAAGAATAGAGATAGGAAGAACCAACAGATTGCGAGACAAGATAAACTGGAAAAATCGGAAATCAAATTGCAAAAAGATCCGGGTAATGAATCAATTAAAAAAGAATTAAATTTGACTAAACACGAAATAAACTTAAGTCTCCAAGAAAAAATGGCTAGAAAATTAAAATTAGCTAAACAACATTACTTTGAGAACGCGAACAAGCCTGGGAGATGGCTCTCCCACAAATTAAAAAAAGAGCAGGAGAAAAGAACTATAATAGCCTTACAGGATGAGAATACTGTAATACTGTGTTCACGATCAGAGCAAAAGAAAACAATAGCCCATTTTTTTTTTGCTAATTTATACAAAAAGGAGAAATTTTAGAGGAAAACATCACACAATATTTTGAGGACAAAGAACTACCTATCATATCAGAAACTGCTCAAGAGATACTAAATGATAAAATAATCTTAAAAGAGGTAAAAGAGGCAATTGGAAGACAGAAAACCAATAAAACCCCAGGACCAGATGGAATACCTGCGGAATTCTATAAAGAATTCCAAGATATACTAGGTGACCTGCTGGTGGAAATATATGATGAGGCCCTGAATTGTGCCAAAATACCTCAAACATGGATGGAAGCTCTGATATCCCTCATTCCCAAAGAACAAACAGATCCTCACCAAATTAGAAATTACAGACCTATCTCACTCCTGAATGTAGATTATAAAATTTTAGCGCTAATAATCGCAGATAGATTTAAAAAAATATTGAATGATATTATTCATCCAGACCAGAATGGTTTTCACCCAAATAGATATATTAAAAAATATAAGAATAATAATGGATATCCTAGAGTATTATGAAACTAAATCTAACAACCAGATGGTGTTAATAATTTTGGATGCCCAAAAGGCATTCAACAATTTAAATTGGCAATTTTTGATTGAGCAAATATCTAGGATGAAATTTGGTGAAAAATTTATAGGACTAATTAAAATAATGCTGATGACATAGTCTTCAGAATGGAGGACCCAAAAGAATCAAGCAAAAATTTAATACAAGAGATAGAGGCATTCGGTAAAGTAGCAGGACTCAAAATCAATAAAGGAAAGACTAAGATAATAACTAAAAATTGTACTAAAAAGCAAAATGAGGAACTGACAAAAGAATTAGGGTTTCAGACAACAACAAAAAATAAAATATTTAGGAATTTGGCTTACAGCGAAATGCTTTACAATAAAGGCTGATAACTATGATAAGTTGATAGACCAGATACAAAAAGACCTAGGTAGATGAGTAAATTTACAACTCTCCTGGATGGGAAGAATAGCCACCGTTAAAATAAATGTACTTACCAAAACTGTTTTATCTCTTTCAAACTGTGCCAGTCAAACTAGGGAAAAAAATCTTCGAAGACCTGAATAAAAGTAAATTTATTTGGCAAAAGAAAAAAGCTAGAGTAAAATACAAATTAATGCAAGATAGTAGAAGCAAGGGAGGACTGGCGTTCCCAGACTTTGAGTTATACTACCAAGCTGCAGCAAGTACCTGGATCAAAGATTGGATTAACCTGAAGGACAAAATAATATTGACAATAGAAGGCTTTGATTTGCAGATTGGCTGACATGCGTTTCTTTGGGATGGAAAAAATAAAACCCATAGCTACTTTCAAAGTTATTGGATAAGGGACGCTTTGTTATATATATGGGAAATATATATGGGAAATAATTAAAAGGAATCATTATGTGAAAATACCTCTCTGGCTATCTCCAATGGAGATGCTAGTATATCCTAATATTATGGATTTGAACAAAACAATAAAATATAAAGAATTAATAACAGATGAAGGCAACTTGAAAACACAGATACAATTAAAAACACAGGGAATTGAAATTTGGTGGTGGCCATACGTTCAAATTCAAGCAAAACACAGAAAAGACAAGGAACAATTTGGATATTATAATACAGATCAGGAATAAGACAAAATTTTACAAGGAAGTGAAAAAAAGATGATTACCAAAATGTACAATTATTTATTGAAATTTAAAATAGAAGAGGAAACGGTTAAGAAGAGCATGGGCTAAAAATTGTGGCCACAATATTGAATTAGAACAATGGGAATGAATTTGGTGAACTAACTATAAATTAATGTTATCAGTCTCATATAAAGAAAATGTTTATAAAATGTTCTATCGCTGGCACTTCCCACCAGCAAGACTTGCTAGGATGTTTCCTAATATGTCACCCAAATGTTGGAAATGTAACTTTAGCCAGGGAACGTATTTTCACATGTGGTGGACATGTCCTAAAGCCCAAAAGTTCTGGTCTAAGATACAGACATGGTTAGAAGAGATGACAAAACTAAAGATTAAATTCAACCCAGAGACTTTTCTACTTGGAATGACAGAACTGACATGGAGCAAAAAACACCAGCATCACATATTATTACAGCAGCAAGGATAGTCTTTGCCCAAAACTGGAAATCAACAATGACACTCACGGACCTGGCAATAACTAATAAAATCCACCTATGTGCAGAAATGGTTAGACTAACCATATTACTAAAAAATAAGGAAGAGGGGGAGTTTTTTACAACTTGGAATATATGGTACAAATGGTTGTATAAAAAGGAAGTAAAGGTATTTAGTGAAACTGATTAAACAAACAAGGGAAAATGGAAATAAGGATAAATGTATATATAGCTATGTATATATGTACAGTAATATAATTAAATAAATATTGCATTATAATTGTAATAATAACCAAAAAAGTAAGGGTCTAGGAAACAAGTTATAGATTTACTTGTGACAAATGACTTCAATTGACACTTAGAAATGTACACTGCTCTGAAAACGTTGCAAAAATGTGAGAACATGTTTCTCTTTTTAAAAATATTTTTTTGAAACTTTCAAAAAACATATTTTTTTAAAAAAAGAAAGAAACCTCATCCTCATTGGTTGGTAGCTACTGGTTGAATGGCTCATATTTCCAGTAGATGTTGGATAGCTGTTTCCATAAGAGACCCATTTAACCTGATCTCTGGAAAGAGGGCACGACCTGAAGAAATCTGGGAGTGGTGGATTGGAACTCCAGAGCAAGGCCAAATCTGATTGTGTCCTTAACCCAGGCATCAGACGTTGAAGAGTCCCATTGGTCTGCAAATAATTTAAGATGTCCATCAATGGGAGTTGAGTCAATGGTGTTATTTTGGGCACTGGAATGACCTGTTTCCTGCTCCTTGAAAAGGTATTTTGGATTGGCCACCCCTTCTATTTCTGTCCCCGAAGTCGGACCTCTCTGACTGTTGACCTGGCCTGAATGTCGGGGATCTCTGATATCTAGCTGAATATGGTCCTTGATAGAAGGGCTGAAAGAACCCCCTCCAAAAGGGCTGAGTGTTTCCAGAATCAGACTTCTGAAAAAGAGAAGGGAGTATCTTCTTTTTGCTTCTCGTCTCAATTAGTAGCAGATCAAGGGCAGAGCCAAACAATCTGTCTCCAATGGGAGATGAGGCTAGCTTGCACTTATGCTTAATGTCAGCTTGCCAATGTTTTAACCATAGCAAGCGTCATGCTGTAACATGGGATGTAATTGCCCTAGATGAAAACTTAACCACATGGAATGTTGCATCAGCAGAGAATTCTGCTGCTGCGATAAGTTTGGCAATGTCCTGATGTGCTCTAATGTTGGAATTAGGAATGTGCTCCCTTAGGTGATGGAGCCATCTAAGAGAGGGTTGAGTAAAGAAGGATGCAGCCGTGGCCGTTCTTATGGCCCATGCATCAGATTGATGGGCCCTGTGCAGAGCCAACTCAGCCCATTTCTCCTCCAGCTTTAACACCTCCAGTGCTTCACTGCGAATGGAGGACAAGGATGCTAGTCCCACTATTGATTCATCTACCTCAGGAGTGTTCAGCAATTTAGAGAAGTCAGGGACAAAATTGAAATGTTTTCTGTCATATCTCGTGGGGGCAGGGTACACTGCTGCAGACGCCCACTGCTTCTGCACCAGGTCCGAAAACATGTGAGGAACTGGAATCACATCTGCCTCGACTACCGGTTGGTTGAAAATTAGGTCCTCTGACTCCTCTTGTGAAGGAGTTGGAGTAGTAGAAGGAGCCGACTTGTCCAGGCGCGTGGTGTTTTTGGCCTTGAACAATAGTGATTTAAACAATTGTGGGTGGAATAAACCTGTAAATGTAGGTTGATCGGGAACAAGGCACTCCTCCTTAGACATCCCCCTTTCTAGGGGGTCCGCCTCCAACAGGGCCAGGTTGCTGTCATGTACAGACCCTGATTCAATATGTTCCATTTGATCAATATGTTCCAATTCTTCTGCCTCCTCCTCCTCCTCCTGCAACCCCTGGAGGACCGCGTTACCCTAAAACTGTACCTGGGCATAGTGTTGCTCCAACCTGGCCAATGACCTTAATGATTGTGAATCATAATCAGTGGGTACAGGATGTTCCCTGGTCAGAACTGCGCGTTGCAGTCCTGCTGTGATTCCCTGGCATATGGCCAGCTCCATCCACACCTTCATCCTCTCTGGAACTTCATCTGGAAGAATATTGTCCTGACGAAGGCCTGCAGCCACTGGCGTGAACGTAGCTTTGGGGACCCTTTGCGTGGTTGGTGTTCCAGTTAACTGGGCCTGTTGACTCTGGGGAGCCAAGTTGTGCCTGGATGAGAGGGAAAAATCTAGGGGAGGAGGAGGGTGGGAAGAAGTTGGCGGTCCTGGACTGGGGGTCGAAGAAGCTTGTGAAGCCCTGTGCACCTCCCATGTGCACTTATCTATTTGTTATTCTAAAGCTCTGTGGTGCCGGTTGGCATCTTTTTCTGAAGCTTTAGAACTCCCTTTTGTCTGCTTTGATTTGTGCTGAAATTTAGCCCTGACCCTTGAGGTTGAAGTCTGAGAGCTACTACGACCTGCCATGTTGATTGAAAAATTTACAATATGCTGGTTGTTCAATGCATATGGTAGAGGTGGTTGGCACGCCCAGGGGCCTGATCCAGGAAATGGACCGGGTACCCTGATAATAGGATTCCCCCATTTTTGTTATAATATGAGCTGTATCTCAATAATAATTTGTTATTATTTAAATATTAATATCAAAAATAGTTTATTATCATCATCATCATCATTGTTGTTGTATGCAATGATAATCACCAATATATACATACATATACATATACATGTACATATACATGTATATGTACATGTACATGTATATATAAACAGCTAAATTTATCGAATGTCCAAACAGCCAAATTGAGAATACCTAAATGCCAGAATAAGAAGTTAGAGGCCTTCAACAACTTCCCTGCACAGGTGGACATAGGCCTTGGTGCTCACTGTTGTGCCGCTGGGTGTAAGGCATCCAGAAACTATCCAGGATATCAATCACTCTGAGACATTTTCTCTCCAGTTGATTTATTTAGAAACAGATCTGGCAGGTCAAAGGAAATTTCCCAAAGTGAAAATTTTCCATGCGTTACACAGAATCCTCCCTTCTCCCTTCCCACTTCTACACTTCATAAATTATGAGAACCAATTAACTGCCACTGGAATTTCTTAATATGACATACAGAATAACCTTGAACTTTTCAACTCTTCCAACTCTCTTTAAAAAATGTGGCAGCTGAATTTCAAAGCTGATAGGCGTCCCCCCTTGAAAACGAAAAAAAAAAAATACATACAGGGACGACGACCCTTCGGTTTGTGGGGAAAATCCTCATGGAATTGGTTAACCAATTGATCAGCATGAACATCCCAACTTTTTACCCAACTAGCATCTGACAGGGGGTATCCTTTCCATAAGACCAAATATTGCAATCGGCCACAGTGTAATCTAGAATCGAGAATTTTTTGAATCTCATAATGTGTTTTCCCCTGTACCATTAATGGTTTAGGGGGAGTGATTGGCAATGGTCTTATCATTGATGCAATAGTTGTTTTAGTAAACTACAATGGAACACCAGATGAATTTTCCCCAATAGTTGAGGAAGACTAAATTGGACAGTGACTGGATTGATTATTTTTGAAATTGGAAACAGACCCAAGAATTTTGGACCCAGCTTCTTATTGCGCAGTTTCAACCTAAGGTACTTGGTTGACAAATATACTTTGTCCCCCACTTTAAAAGGCAGTTAAAGGGATCTACGTTTATCTGCCTATTTTTTATAATTTTTTGCAGCTTCAGCCAAAACTTTTTTTGTATCTTCCCACCCTTTCTTTAATGAGTTCATCCATTCTGTTAGGGACATGGATGAGGGAGGTTGTCTAGGTAATTCTGGCATTGGGACAAAATCCATTCCAGTGTTGATTTGGAATGGAGTCAATCCCATGCTGCTAGGTACTGCATTATTGTAAGCAACCTCTGGAAACCTCAGCCCAATTTTCTTGTTGATAATTTACATAGCATCTAATGTATTGTTCAATCATGGCGTTAGCCCTCTGCACTGCTCCATTACAAGCAGGATGGAAAGCTGAGGATAACCCTTGAGAGGAACCAATGGATTTCAGAAATTCCCTCCAAAATTTTGTGATAAATTGCACCCCTCTGTCTGATATTACTCTATGAGGTACTCCATGTAGTCTGCCAATTGAGCATCTGAAATTGTACTATTTCCTCTTGGTGGCTGTCAAACTGAGGTTTTCTGGACAAAACGTCCGCCAGTATGTTTCTCCCTCCGGGGATATATTTAATGTTGAAATTGAATTGCTTGAAATATTGGGCCCAGCGGACTTGTTTGGGCAATAATCTCCTGGGGTCTTTAGAGCCTCGAGGTTCTTATGATCAGTCTATACCTCAAAGGCCTCTGGCACCCCTTCTAGAAAATGCCTCCAAGTCAATAAAGCCCACCGTATGGAGAATGCTTCTTTCTCCCAGACCACCCACCTTCGCTCTGTGTCTGTCAGCTTTTTGGACACATAAACACACAGCATCAGTTGGCCTTGAGAGTCTTTCTGCAGCAAAACAGCTGCCACTGCTACATCACTTGCATCTGTTTGGACAATAAAAGGCTTGGATGCATCTGGGTGCTGGAGGATGGGCTCCGCTGCGAAGAGGCGTTTTAAGGTCTCGAAAGCTTTCTGACAGTCCATAGTCCAAACCAGGGGTTGACTCAGCTTTGGTTTGGTGGGTGACAGGCCTGTTTTTAATACCTCTGTCAATGGGAGGGCAGCTTCAGCAAAGGATGGAATGAATTGTCTATAGAAGTTGGCAAACCCCAAGAAACTTTGCAGTTGTTTTTGGGTTCTGGGGGGTTGCCAGTCCAGTACTGCTTTCAGCTTTCCGGGGTCCATTTCAATCCCAGGTTGGATATTCGGTAGCCTAACTAGTCTAGCGACTCTTTGTGGAATTCGCATTTTGAGAGTTTCACATATAATTTGACAGCTAGAAGTTTTTCTAGAACCTGTCGGACCAATTGAACATGTTCTTCCATGGTTTCGCTGAAGATAAGGATGTCATTCAGGTACACGAGGACCCCGCGGTAAAGGTGCAGGTGTAGCACCTCATTGATGAGCTGCATAAACACTGCAGGAGCCCCCTGAAGTCCGAAAGGCATGACTTTGAATTGGAAGCTACCCAGAGAGCAGTTAAAAGCAGTTTTCCATTCATCTCCCTCTTTGATGTGGACCCGGTAGTAAGCTTCCCTGAGAACTAGCTTAGTGAATACTTTGCCCTTCGACAGGTGGTTCAATAAATCTTTCATAAGAGGGAGAGGATACATGTTTTTGATGCATACAGCATTCACGCCTCTAAAGTCAACACACAATATCAACCCGCCAGCTTTCTTCTCCTTGAACAACATAGGGGCAGCTAATCCTGAGGCTCAATAAAACCTCATTCCAAATTGCTGTCGATGAATTTCCTTAATTCGGTCATTTCGGCAGGCGTCATGGAATACATCTTTGGTTTTGGTAATTTCACCCTGGGCTCTAATTCTATGGCACAATCAGTGGCTTGATGGGGAGGTAAAACATTACACTCTTCTTTCAGCCAAGTCTTTGTATTGGTCGGGTACCTGGGGGTTATCTGGGAGAAGGTGGGATGCCATGGATGCTGGCTCAGGCTCTGGATTCAAGCTGACTGGTGGCTTTGTAGTGGGTGGTTCCATCCACTTGCTCAAATCTGATTGGGCATTTTAGCAGGTTAGTTTTTATGCCCAATTGTTCAATGATGGGGAGCCCGATAAGACATCTAGAACACCCAGTATCAATGATAGCTTCTAACTCCCTGGCCTCCCCCGTGGTTGGTACCACTAACTTAACCTTAATTGTAAAAGGTATGATGGGATCACTCACCATTGGGTCATCTTCACAGGTTGGGTTCTCGGGGACATGGTGTTGGCCCAGTGGTCTGTTGATCCCATCTGCACAGAGAAGGCTTTCCCAGCTGTGTTTGGTGAACTCACCCCTGCCCGGAGGTCTTCCTTGATTCTTCCAACCTCTAACAGCTGTATTAGGCTTTGACTGTGGAGCTTGTGGTACAGGAGCAGGGGCCAGACAGTCTGTTGCCCTATGACCTGCTTGGCCACATTGGTAACATTTCAGCACTCTGATGGGTCAGGTATGAGCAGTTTCGGCAGGTTCGGTCTCCTCACCACAATTCTCTTAGTCAGGACTGCTGGAAGGGGTTTTCTGTGTGGGTTGATGCTGCAATCTAAACTGAGGGAGGTGGCATACCACGACTGTAAGGTCTCTGGGAGTGCCCTAAATTCACAGGCCTTCTTTACTTCTGGATCAATGGCTTTTTAAAATAGTGTAAAGTCATTCTTTCAGGCCAATCCATGAGGTGGCTTGCAACCCTTTGAAAGTCCCAAATGAATTCTGACAAGGGTCGCTTGCCTTGCCTCATTTCCATTAACTTCTCTTCATTTTCTGCTACCCTGTCTGGATTTTCAAATCTGAGTCTTAATAATTGAATAAATCCATTTACATCGTATAATTCAGGGGCTTGTTCGTTGTGTAGTTGGGCCACCCAGTCTGAAACATCCCCTTCATTCATCCCATTTGTTATGGCTGTAACCAAATCACGCTTTGTGGCGTATTGATCTCCAAATTTTTCTATATGGGATCGGATTCGAGTGAGGAAATAATTGAAATGTTCATGGCAGCCATCAAATACAGCCTCAAAGGGTATTTGGTCTGGCCTGGGTCGTGGTTGCAGAGGTGGCATATGCCAGGCTCCTGCAGGTTGTACTGGAATGGAAGGAACAGGCCGGGTGATGTACGTAGGCTAGGTAGGCTCCCTGAATCCTGGCTGGGTGGTGCCTCTCTGGAATAGGGGTTCCTGTGGACTCGCTGTCAGTTGAGGCTGCAATTGTGGTTGCCAGGAGGAAGATGTGTGTGGTCTGGTTCCCTGGTCAGGTGGAGGGGAAGTGGCTGCTGTCTGCTGTCTGGGCAACCCCCCTTCAGACCAGGGCTGGGTGGTGCTGGCTGCCATTGGCATTGAATCCACCCCTGCCCTGGATAAAATCCCCAACCTAGAGAGATACTCTCTGCAGGGGGCAAAATTCCTTCTGAAAAATGAGGGGATTGCCTCGGAGGCTGCAACATAGTTCTGTCAGTTGTTGCTTCTTTCTGGCTTCCACCAACTGGCATCTGTAAAGTCTCCTCGTTCCTCTCGATATTTGGGTAAGTGAATATGGGTGGTCTCAAGCTTCCACCTGTTGAAACAGACTGTGAGACCAAACCTGTCACCTTTAAATTCTGGAACTGTTGATGTAACTCTGCCCTTGATGAACTTCCAGGATAAATCTTGGGGGTGTCTTCTTGGGAGAACCAATTAACTGCCACCGGAATTTCTTAATACAACATACAGAATAACCTTGAACTTTTCAACTCTTCCAATTCTCTTTTAAAAAAATGTGGCAGCTGAATTTCAAAGCTGACACTGGGTTGGTGGGGCTCTGAAGGTTATGCCAACAAACAAATGCACAGATGGCCTCGAATATAATAAAAAAATGAGGGTGTGATAATTCCCTAGGGTTCCTAAAGAGAAACCTGTGCTTGGGAAAAACTACCTCGCACAGGTAGAAATAAGTATAGTCAGTGCAGCCACGCGGCCTTTAGAAAAAAGCAATGGCCTCCAGCCATTTACTTTTGGCATGTGCTTCCCAGCAGCAATGGTGAATTGCCTCCAACAGCTTCTCCTTGCAGCTAAACGGTGGTGAAGAGTGGAAAGGGCCAGGTGATTATGCCCTAGACCCCAAGATGGCATTTGTAGGGGAAAAGGAGAACGATACGACTCAGTTGTGAGGGAAAAAATGCCCACACTGCTATTGCTGCTGAGAGGAAACTCTGTGGCTATCGCAATGGCAGGGTTAGAATAAGTGGATGGGGGGCGCGCAACGATGCCAAAGCCTCCCTCCATTTCAGAGGGTGGGTGGCGCTTCCTGACAATGTGAACGATCTCTGACAGCCAGATGGAAAGAGCCAACATCGGAAGATTGTAATGTTATTTGGAGGCTAAAAATCTTAAACACGAATTTGACTATTTGCAAACCTGAAGAAAAGTGAATAATTCTCCTGTTTCGGCCAAGGAAGAACAAAAAGCACTGCCTATCTTCAACGAGGCTGAACCAAAACTGGAGAACGCTGAGGAGGAGTCCTGTGGAGGAGGAGGAATGTTCCAGAAAATAAGCCCAGCCTAGACATGCAGAGATTGAAGCACCTTCCACTACTGGATGCTCTGAACAGCTCATGGGAGAATTCCTTCATTCTCATGTAACATAAAGGGAAATTATTCTATTGTGTTTTAATATATTATAAAATACAAAAGTAAATGGAAAAGCAGTGGGGAGGAAAAGGGAGAAGAGAAGTGAGGAAGGATAAGAAAAAGAAAGAAAAAGGAGCATTGACTTCCAAGTCTCTCTGTTGTAGTAAAATAAGGCATTTAACATAAAATCATTGTTTGCTTTTTCATAATAATATGAACGGCCAGCAAAGAAGTGGCTGCTGCAGGCCCTTTATGCTTGCAATAGGTGGTGTGATCACAATCCTGCTGCTCAATTTTTGCCTTCTCCTTAGGGACAGCGGAATGAAGAAAGCAAGCAGCCAGGTGGCTGTATGCTCTGGACCCCACTGCTCAATTTCTGCCTCCTCCCTAGGATGTACCGCTTCTGACCTGGCCTGGCCAAGTGGGTGGACTAGGCAAGCAGTCCTTGGGGGGAATCTCCGCTGCACTGGGGCTGAGAGGGGTGGCAGAGGTGCACATGTGCAGCAGCCCTGGTACATTTGCCCGCTCAGCCTCCAAGAATACTGCTGCCGCTGCTGTAACCACTCACTTTCTGCCTTTCTCCCAGGGGAAGAAATAAACAAAGCAAGTGGCCCTGGCAGCGGCATGCTCTGGCTGCCACCCGCACCGCTTGTTTTCTGCCTTCTTGCACCATCCCAGTCAGACCAGGGGTGTGTGTGTGTGTGTGTGTGTGTGTGTATGTGTGTGTGTGTGTTTGTGTGTGTGTGTGTGTGTGTGTGTGTGTGTGTGTGTGAGAGAGAGAGAGAGAGAGAGAGAGAGAGAGAGGTGTGTGGTTGTGTGATTTACATGCATTCAATATCTGTAGTCCAGAGCATTTTGCTCTACAAAGGATTGCATTTGGGAAACATTAAATCTATACTGATTTTCCAGGAGGGATTTGTGAGTAATATGTTAATATTTGCTGGCTTCTGCTTATATTTTCTGTTTAGACTCTTATACATGCCCTTAGAAAGACTATTATTGAACTAAATCAGTTAAAATCCTTGCAGTTTTACTTGCAAATCTACTAACCTTAGTTAATTTTGTGCCATATGTGTTTAGTGAACTCAATCTATGCATTGAGATTATAATTTGTGTTGTGCAAACCCAGAACATCAATTAATTCAGTAATCACATAAAATGTATTGTGTGCACCAACCTGTTGGTAATAGAATCAATGGCTGAATCAGTCTTAAATGTTTGTAGTGCCACTTTATATATCTGAATGACAAGTCAGAGAATCTAAAAGATGCTATGGGTTTCATTTCTGATCTCCAATATTTCTAATAAGTACGCACATCTGAAATGAGGAGGTCTTTACATTAAAAGATATCCTTAGATGAAAAGACTTTCCTGGGTTCTTAAATATTTAATGTACAGTACTGAGTTTCTTGGAAATCTATACATGGAAAGATTTATACATTAAAATTTTCCTTCCATAGTTGCTTATATTACTATCAGGACTAATGAAGGCAAAGTCTTATAGAAGGTCTTTACAGATCCTTTCTATATGCATTATCCCCTGCACAAGGATCCAGGATCTTCTGTGATTTTATGTGAGTGCTAAATTTCCATACAATCCAAGGCAAAAGTCGTGTTTATAATAATTCCTTCTTTTTGTTTAACTCAGAAAATAAAAAAAATGAGTGAAAGCTGGAAATATCTTTTTTAAAGTACTTTATTAAAGTTCAAAATACTAAAAAGTTTACAAAAAGCAAAGTGTTAAAAAGCTTTACAAAAGTTTCTGTAATAGAAATTATATCGACATCTTTCAATATCATTTTTGTGGCAGTGCACTAAATACCACATGTACACTTAGAATTTGACAGTTTTCCCTCATATTAACTATATTAATTCACAGTTCTTAATGCTAATAAACAAAGCCATATCATCTTTATGGGTAACTAATTCAAGTAAAAAGGGAAGAACAGAAAAAAACAAAAACAAAAGAGAAAGAAGAATATCATATTGACACTTAATATATGTATATATATATCTAAAACAAACAAGGCGTGCCACCCTATTTGCATGTCATATTCTTTTAAGGTTAACATTCTCTTGTTTTCTAATTTAATTCAATCTTTAATCCATATTAAGGATGCTGCTTTATAATAAGTCTCCCAGATTGGGAGTCCAAGGCCACCTCTGCTTTTGCTATCCTGTAAATAAATCGATTTAATTCATGCCTTTTCCCCTGCCCATATGATTTTCATAGTCATTTTGTTTAAATCTTTGAAGAATTTTTTATCAAATTTAATTGGAATAGTTTGGAACAAATATAATAATTTAGGTAGAATATTCATTTTAATTGTGGCTATTTTTCCTAGGAACAAAATCTGTAGGTTTACTCAATTTTTCCAGGTCTTTTCCTATTTGTTGTATCATTTTTATGTAATTATCTTTTTTCAATGCTGAGCATCTTGTCCTTAGCCAAATGCCTAAATATTTAACTTTTTTAACAATTTGGAGACCCATTACTTCTTCTAATTCCCTTTTATCTTTTACTGTTAGATTTTTAACTAGCATTTTAGTTTTGTCTTTATTAATTTTGAGGCCTGCTACTTCACCAAATTTCCATATCTTCCATATCCACTGCACTATATCTTTCAAAAATCCTGGAGCACCAGGGAACTACCAGAGGACTGGAAAAGAGCTGATGTGGTTCCCATCTTCAAAAAAGAAAAAAAAACAGACCCAGGAAACTACAGACCAATCAGCCTAACATCAATACCCGGGAAGATACTGGATAAGATAATAAAAAAACAGATCTGCCAACATCTAGAAATAAGTAAAGTAATAACTAGCAGTCAGCATGGGTTTGTTAAAAACAGATCATGCCAAACCAATCTTATTTCATTCTTCAACACAGTGACTAAATTAGTAGACCAGCAAAATATTGCGGACATAATATATTTAGATTTCAGCAAGGCATTCGATAAAGTAGACCATAACCTACTTCTTAGTAAGCTAGAAAAAAGTGGAATACATAGCACCACCACTAGATGGATTCACAACTGGCTGGCAAACCGTACTCAACAAGTAGTCCTTAATGGGTCTAAGTCTACATGGAGGGAAGTAAGCAGTGGGGTGCCACAAGGTTCCGTCTTAGGCCCAGTAGTCTTCAATATCTTCATTAACGACTTAGATGAGGGAATAGAAGGGGAACTTACCAAATTTGCAGATGATACCAAGCTGGCAGGAATAGCTAACACCCAAGAAGTTAGGCTCAAGATCCAGATGGATCTTGACAGACTAGAACACTGGGCCATATCTAATAAAATGAAATTCAATATAGAGAAAAGTAAAGTCCTACGCTTAGGCAAGAAAAATCAAAAGTACACATATAGACTGGGTGAAACCAGGCTCAATAGCAGTAACTGTGAGAGGGATCTTGGAGTCTTAGCAGACAACCAGCTAAATATGAGCCAGCAGTGTGCAGCAGCTGCCAAAAAAGCTAATGCAATCCTAAGTTGTATTAACAGAGGGATACAGTCAAGATCAAGGGAAGTACTAATACCACTCTATAAAACCTTAGTAAGACCACACCTAGAGTACTGCATCCAGTTTTGGTCACCACATTATAAAAAAAGATGTCGAGATTCTAGAACAAGTACAGAGAAGAGCAACCAGGATGATTAGGTGATTGGAGGCTAAAACATACAATGAACGATTGCAGGAACAGGGCTTGGCTAGTCTAGTAAAGAGAAGGAGCAGGGGAGACATGATAGCAGTCTTCCAATATTTGAGGGGCTGCAACAGGGAGGAAGGGGTCAAGCTATTTTCTAAAGCTCCTGTAGGCCAGACAAGGAATAATGGATGGAAACTGAACAAGGAGAGTTTTAACCTGGAAACAAGGAGAAACTTTCTGACAGTGAGAACAATCAACCAATGGAACAGCTTTCCCTTGGAAGTTGTGGGAGCGCCATCACTTGAGACTTTCAAGAAGAGATTGGACTGCCATTTGTCAGAAATGGTGTAGGGTCTCCCCTTTGGGCTAGATGACCTACAAGGTCCCTTCCAACTCTGATTATCTGTATCCCTATTTCCTGTAGTAATATCAGGCCAGATTCTAGTGGGTCTTCAATAAAGAATGCCATATCATCAGCAAAGGCCCGTAATTTGAATTCTTCCTTTTTAATTTGTGTTCCTTTTATCAATCCTTTTATTTGATCAAATTCTTTTCAATAGTGTTTCTAATGTTAAGATGAAAAGCAGAGGTGACAGTGAACATCCCTGCCTAACTTCTTTCATTATTTCAAATGGTTTCATCATTCCCCATTTATTCACTTTCTGGATAGAATAGATAGTTTCTATCATTTTCTCAAATCTTTCTCCAAATTTCAAAAGTTTAATTTGTTGTTTCATAAACTTCCAATTAACGTTATCAAATGCTTTTTGCACTTCCAGGAAGACAAGGGCTACTTGGTTCAGTGGATGCATTTCATAGTATTCTAATATATCAATTATTGTTCTAGTATTATTTCTAATTTGTCTTGCTGGGAGAAATCCATATTGATCGGGATGTATTCTATCCTTTAATATTTTCTTTAACCTATCTGCCATTATGCTCATAAAGATTTTATAATCAGCATTTAAAAGGAATATCAGTCTACAGTTTTTGATTTGATTAGCCTCTAAGCCCTCCTTTGGAATTAATGTAACATAGGCCTCCTTCCACGAATCTGGTATCTTTGCTTTCAACAATACCTCATTGCAAACTTCCAGAAATATGCTTTCCATTGATTCCCCTATTTTTTTTATAAAGTTCACCTGGTAAACCATCCGGGTCTGGGGTTTTATTACTTTTTTGTCTTTTAATTGCTTCCTTTAGTTTAGTTAATGTTATCTGCTTGTTTAATATTTCCTTTTTTCCTCCCAATAGTGGGTACAGTGGTTCTTCTTTCAGGTACTCATCTATTTTCTCTATTTCTATTTTTGTCTCAAAGTATTCTCTCACAATTTTTTTTTTTTTTTCCATATTAGTTTCCTCAATTCCATTCTTAGCTTATGGAAGTATTGTAATAGTAATAGTTGGTATATTGTTCTTCTCTCATTTTTTTTTAATTTATAGGCCAGCCATCTACCAGGTTTATTTGCATACTCAAAATAATTTTGTTTTGTATTGTAAACTCCTTGCTAAGGCTTCTTGTTCTAAAATGTTCAATTTGTGTTTTGTTAATGCCAAATTATTTCTAGTTTGTCCTTCCCCTGAATTTTTTTTGTAATTTATCTTCTAAGCTTTTTATCTCCCCTATTAATGTATCATTGGTTCCCCATTTTTATTTCTTTTTGCTGTAGAGGCTATTGTTATGCCTCTCAAGTATGCCTTAATTGTATCCCATAGATTTTGTAATGAGGTATGTTGTTTCTTATTATTTTTAAAGAATTGTTCCAATTCTTCTGAGATTTTTTGAAGGTATTCATTTTCTTTTAGGGTTTGTGGATTTAATGTCCATCTGCCTTTTTTCCTCATTTGTCCTTTCCATATTATTTTAAGTGGGTTGTGATCCACCCAGGTATTTGGCATTATTTCTATTTTTCCAATGTCTTTGAGTAGTTCTCCATTTACTCAGGCCATATCTATTCTCGACCAAGATTTATGCAGGTTGGAGTAGAAGGTGAATTTATTTTCTCCTGGGTTCAGTTTTCGCCATACATCCAATAAATTCAATTCTTCTGACATTTCAAAAAAGCTTTTTGGTGGTGTGTTTCTTTTCTTTTCCTCTTTGTGGAATTATCTTATTAATATGTATTAAAAAATATATTTCCAGGTTTCTCAGATTCATTGTATCTTATGTTTTCACATGGAGCTGAGTATCTTTCTATCTGAGTACACCCTCAGAGTTTGAGAAGGGCAGCTATAGAAATTAAATAAACAAATAAATAAATAGGAAAGTTCTTCCCATAATTCTGGAACAAAGCTTTAGAATTAGGAACAAAAAACCTTCCGGGTTGCCAGGCTTCAGCGACAGCAGGGATTCGCGTTTCTCCGCGATCCCTGCTGTGCTCGCCGTCTTGGTGCCCCCGATCCAGACGGATCTGGAGGATAAGGCTGCCCCGTAGAGGCAGCCAAAGATAGGGAGGATCTGGGAAGGGGTTTGGAGGTGTCGCAGACCCCCTCCTCACCCAGCTTAACCTCCTTTTCTCAAGGCGGTGGAGTGGCGGTCAGCGATGGCTGCCACAAAGAAGCCGGCAGCTGGAAAAGATTGTGCTGGAGGAAGAAGGAGAAAGAAGATTCAGAAGTGAAAGTGCTGGCTGTGCCAGGAAAATAACAGCTTCTAAAACCCTGGAGTGGAATTGTTTATTGCCTGAAAGATACATTGTATCCCTAAGAAGAGAAAAGCGGCGGAGAAAGCTGCTAAGGGAAAACTTTTTTTCTACTTACACTCCCACCCCACAGAAACATTAAATGCAGAACTGGAAAATGCATTGGGCACCGAAGGTATTTTAACTTGAAAACTATCAGAGAAAGGACTTTGGACTTTGGACTTAACACCCTCAGAAATTGGAAAGCCCGCATTGGAGGTATGGATTTCTGAGCGTTTAAAGGGAAATTGTTGTTGTAAGTGGGGGGAGAGGAAAAAAACCTTTTTGGAGCAGAGCTTGAAAAAGGAGGAGACTGCCTAGAATTTTAAAGAAAGATACATTTTAATGGGAACCTTTTGATCAATCAGTAACCCCAGAAAGAGAAATTGAAGAAAGTAAAAAAAAAGCATTGAAAGAAATAGTTTATTGGGATTTTTTAGTGACTTTGGAATTCTTTTGGAATTACTCTTGATTAAAAATACTTGGGTGGTTGTTTTTGAAGAAGTCTTTCTCTTCATGATGGCATTGCTTTTGGATGAATTAAAAACTCAATACCAAAAATATAAGAAAGAAGAGCAAGATGGAAAAGATACTTTGGGCACTCTTTTTCAATTTTTAGAAATGGCAGTACGCACTTATGAAAAATTGACTACGCAGCAGGATGACCGGAACAAAGAAGAAGAAGAAGCCATTTTGGATGAGCAATGGGTCTACTTTGGGGAGGAGGAGGAAGAGGAAAAGAAAAAGGGGATTTTAAGGGCAGAGAAAACAATCCAAAAAGAGAAAAATGAGGTGAAAGGTGGATATAAGGTTAGAAAACAACAGAAAGCGGGTAAGCAGAAGAAGAAAAGGGAGGACAAGAGACAATGGGGTAAAAAGGGTGAGGAGAAAAATAAACAAGTGAGAAAGGAGGGGATGAAAAACCTTAATGGTGGGAAGCAAGACTTTAAGAAACAAAATCTATTTAGAGACAATGGGTGAATTTAATTGAAAAAGGGATTCTGGAAGGTACATAAAAGTGTGTTTTTCTATGTGTATTTAGAGTAAAATGTGTATTAGTATGTATGATTAGCTCTTTTATGGTATTTTTGGTGGGTTATAGGCTTTCATTTTGTAATTGTAGTGTATCTGCTTTTCTTATAAAGTTTTTTGTGTAATTCTAGAATGTACTAACCAGAATCTCAATATAATTTAAGTGTTATACTAAGTATTGTTAAGTTAGGGAAAAGAGTTAAAGGTGTTACTCCAATTAGTGTACAGGAGAAGTATATTTAAAGAAAAAAGATGAATAGATAACTGGAAAAGAACAGACAAAAAATCATAAGTACTATGAATTGTATTGAGATAAGATAAACAAAATATAATTAAGAAAGATAAAAGAGGGAAGAAGCTATATAGAAAATTGAAAATGGTAATAAGATATGGATTGACATATAAAGTAAATATGATTTTTGAATTTGTGTCTGTGCGAAGAGTTTTAACCCGGGATTAAGCATCTTTCAGAAATGAGGTTTTTTATGTTCTATGTTATGTATGTTTGTGTATTGTTTTTTAAAAGGCAAAAAATTTGATTAGTAAGAAATATAATCTGGACAATAGAATGAAAAGGAGAAATTGGGATAAGATGAGCAGATAATGTAAATGTACATATTACATTTGGCACGTTTTACTGGTTCTTCCAGAAAGATTCTTTATGTTAATATGCCTTGATTGTTTGTATGTTTTGTAAAGTTAACAAAATTTGTTTTTTTAAAAAAAAACAAAAACAAAAACAAGTCAGAGGAAAATATAAGTGTGATGATTGAATAGCAGATAAACTAGAAAAGAAATGTTATTGAATAAGAGTAAAGAGAAATAATGTGAAATTTGTTAAAGGGAATTTATGTGCCTACATGGAAATGGGATAAATCAGAAAAATGCGATATAAAATAATGTGATACCTGCTTTGTAAAGATTTATAATGGAAAGAGGTTTTATGTTTTTAATGTTTAATGATGTTTTGTTTTGTTTGTTTCTTGTTAAAATTAATAAAATTTGCTTCAAAAAAAAAAAAAGAATTAGGAACAAAAACTATTCCCACAATGTAGAACTAATATTTTAAGCCAGATAATGGAAATGAAATCTCTGGATGTTTTCACTAATATTGATCAATTTTAGGTCCTCTCCATCTTAAATTTACAGTGGGGAATGACATATATCCAGTGGTGAGATTAAAATAATTTAACAACCGATTCTCTACCCTAATGACCATTTTAAGTATAAAAAAACAATATCGAATCTTATTTTTTGGGAATGTCTTACTTTACAGCAGGTGGCTGGGTTGGGCCCAGGTCAGTGCATAATTCAGTGCCTGGCACCCTGATGCCGTTACTTATGTTTCTGTATATTTGACTCATACCATGAATAGTACAAATCTTATTATCTGTGTTAAAGTTATAGAGAATAGCAGACTTAGCAATATCAGAATGATGATGGTGCATATTTTATATAGTTTATATATGCCAAATTCAACCTTTATCATTTAACCATTTGGTGCAGAGACATTGGGTTTTTCCTTATGGATGAATTAAACTCCTATTCACTACTGCTTCACTAACTAACAGAAAAGAATACCAACTTAAAATTTATTGGTCCAGTGTAAATCTATTTCACTATAGTAATGAAGCTGAGGACCAACACTATTTTTACTAACTATTTTAATGTCAAATTAAGGAGACATTGTGGCAGAGGAAGCCATATTAGTCTATAGTGTCAAAAAATGAGGAATTTGGAGCACCTTTTCTGATTAACAATTTTTATCAAAAGGAGAAGCTTTTTGTGAGCTGTATCTCACTTCATGAGAAAAGCTTCTGTCTGCTTTTTAAAATGTTAGTCAGAAAACTCATCCTGCAGCCAAATTCTTTCTGAAATTAAGGAGAGCAGTTAACCTTTGCCAGCCAAATATTGAATACAGCTTGTCCGCCTGGAACCCGCACTGTATATAGGACATTAATACAATTGAGCAGGTTCAGAGGTATTTCTTGAGAAAAGTACTCCACTCACAATATAATTCCTTATGTCTCCAGGCTCGAAATTCTGGGCCTGGACAATCTGGAACTAAGTATAGTTCACAAAATTGTCTGCTATAACATCTTGCCTGTCAATGACTTCTTCAACTTCAATCACAATAATACACAGGCAAATAACCAATACAAACTCAAGGTAAACCACTCCAAACTTGATTGCAGAAAATACAACTTCAGTAACAAGAGTGGTCAATGCCTGGAACATCCTATCAGACTTTGTTGTTACAGCACCAGTCTCTCACAGCCTCAACCTCAAACTGTCTACCGTGGACCTCACCCCATTCTTAAGAGGTCCTTAAAGGGGACATGCATAAGCATAGCAGCATGCCTACTGTCCCTGTCTTACTGTCCCCATATATCTGTATTTACTTCCTTTGTTTCTGTTTATGTTCATGCTTGTACAATAAACAAACAAATAAACGTCTTTCCTCTGCCACCAAGCATCACAGGTTAGTATGAAAACAATCACCAATCACTCTCTCTAAAATGGGGAATAAAAGGATGGGACAGATTGAATGGAAGGTTTAGTGATCTGTCAAGTTGCTTAACATATGGCAAACACTAAGGGAAAGAAGGGAGAAAAGAACAAAGCAGGAGGTGCTTCTCCCAATGCTATTGCAACTGCTATTGCTCCCTTGTGCCTTTTCTGAAAAAAAAAAAAAGCCCAGTGGAACATGGGTGAATAAGGTCATAAGGTGAAGTGGAGGAACAATGGTATGCTGCAAGGGCATGGCTGTGAAAGCGACCAAGAAGTTTTCAGTTCTCTTGTTAGGGGTATCCAGAAGAAGCAGCTGGGGCTATCAAAACAGGAATGGAATAGGCAAAATTATGCATTGCACAAAAAACCCAAGGGAACTGTCAATGAGTCTAAAGTGCTGGCTTTCTTAGATTTTTAATTTTGTTTAACAAATGTAATTAATCCTAGATGCTGGCTTTCTTGGGGTTTTAATCCTGTCTAACAAATGTAATTAAACCTATCTCCCTATCTTTAGTGAGTCTGATGTGGCTAACAAGCTTTCTTTGTGAATTGTGTTTTAGGTGAAAATTTGGTTATTACACCTGAGAATGTAAAGAGCCA
The DNA here is from genome assembly GCF_900518735.1 of Pseudonaja textilis. Next base: position 2,170,070 of record NW_020769421.1, on the reverse strand, counting down.
AACTGAAGCCATTTTGTGTTTGCAATCTGAGCTTTAAAAGTTCAGAACATTTAGGCAATGTGTTTTCTGCTAGAAATTATACAAGATTGCAAAACTATGTACTTGGCATAGGTTAGAGGTATGTGCTAGGGCACATTAAGAGATATTAATGGTCTTCTTATAATCTTCTAGAATTTGAATAACAGGAAATAATGAGAATGTTGGGAGTTTTCCATGGAAGGTTGGAACTTCCTTATGAAAACGTTGTATAACGTTTCTTCTATATATGAACAACAGGAAGTGTTATGTAACCATGTTATTTGATAAACCTATATAAGCTGTATTCACTAAATGGAAGGGTCTCCTTTCTCCTAAAATGTTTTTTTTTTAGTAAGGGGTCCGATACTGCAGTATCTTCCCTAATAAAGCATCCTATGGATCAGATTATCAAAAGTGTTGATTTATTTTTATACAAATCTCACAATTGACAGGCTGGATTCAAAGTTTCTGCTTTCCACAGCTGAAATTATTCTGACTTCCTATTACAGCATTGAATCTTGTAAGGTTGAGACCCATGTCTCTGGCTATAGTTTGACAGTTTAGAGGCAGGAAAATGGAGGTGGTGCTCTTTTCACTTTTAGTGGCTTGTGTGTTCTGTTTTAGTTCTCTCTTCCTTAGGAATTCTTTATTAATGTGGGGGGCTTTTCCTTTTGGGAAGTTGACTCTTTTCTTATACAGTCTGTGCCAGCTCCACCGTCATGCTTTGCAATTGTCTTTTTGGTGGCAGAAAAATGGCTCTTCAAACTTTTCATTTCGGTCTTTTTTTTTCTTTTTTCAAAAACAATGGGAGCAGGGGTGGGGGCAGGAGAAAGCATCAGTTCCCCAAACCCTGCAAGTGGCATTTTTACTCCAGAATCAAATGCAGCCAGGTTAAAAGGGAAGTGGATTCCCAACATATGTGATAAATACTAAAAAACAGACACAACGACCAGGAACTGTAAAAGCATATTTATTCAGAGTTTTTGCAAAAATCAGAATAATGGACCCCTTCTCCCAAAAGTTAGGAGAATAAAGACTTCGATCATAAATTGAGTATTACATTTATAGTTTCTTCATACCAGTTACATTCACGTCACCTTTCCTGTTTTTCTCTCTGGGTAAACCCCTAGGTTTTACTGGTACTTTTCCACTAAACACCATCAATTTCTCTCATGTCCTGGAAACCCCCTTCTCATGGCTTCTCCTTTCTTGTTATGAATATCAGGAGTTCTTAATTTTAGCAAACAAGACAAGAGCCCATTACCCAATTCCATTGGGTCAGAGTGACCCATAACCATTTTACATACGTAATCATCATAACTTTCATCCAATGAGGAAAGAATGATGTACACTTGATGCAGCTCTGAAAATATCAGTTCCTTTTCATGTAACTCTTGAAAAGTTCTTTTCATGAAATTCAAATGAGCTAACATATCTCCACCTTTCATAAGACGTGCTCTAAACAGTTTATGTGTAAGATGTATGTGTGCACCTGCACTGTCACGAACATAAATCCTCTTCAAATTCTCCCAACACCTAGCAGCAGACTCTTCTCCACGAATATGGATTAGCTGCTGGTCACTCAGTGTTAATCTAATGATACAAAGAGCTCATTTGTTGCTCCATTTAAAATCAGCTAACTTTTTGGCATCATCCTCATTATTTGGATCCCAAGCATTTACATCCAGTGGATCCTGAACTGCAGCCCATAACCCTTCCCTATGCAGAAGTAGACTGCACTTCATAGAGCAGGAAACATCTAACCAGGATATCAGTGATAGACTTGTTGATGGGTCTTGTGCCATCTTTACCAGGACAGTAACCCACAATTAAACAGTAAGCAGCTGTCTGTATACAGTACTGCGTATTCACACTAACTCTCAGTTATCTGAATCTGGGCCCATAACCAGTATTGAGGTATTCCCTGTTGGGAGAATGAGTGCAGTCAGGGAAATGTAATGAGAGTGGTGTTGAATAACACACAACCAGCATACAGATATACTGAATAGTAAAATGTAGGTTTTACTTCCTGTAAATGGGTAAACAAAGTCCAACAAAGCCCAAATCATACACAGTTAAAACAGGTAGTATTCAATACAATCAATCCAGGGATAATCCAAAAACGAAGTCCAGTATCATAAACAAAGTTCAGTAAATGGAGTTTGCTAACAGTTTGCAAGACTACATTCCTTGTAGGCCAGACAAGGAATAATGGATGGAAACTGAACAAGGAGAGATTTAACCTGGAAATAAGGAGAAACTTTCTGACAATGAGAACAATCAACCAATGGAACAGCTTGCCCTCGGAAGTTGTGGGAGCGCCATCAGTTGAGACTTTCAAGAAGAGATTGGACTGCCATTTGTCAGAAATGGTATAGGGTCTCCCGCTTGAGCAGGTGGTTGGACTAGATGTCCTACAAGGGCCCTTCCAACTCTGATTATCTGTTACCTGTTAATATTTCCCATTTTACAAACATTTGGATGTATAAATGCTTCCATTGTAAATAACGAGACTGGAATTTTCAAATAATGTTGTTCTCTGATTTTTTCCCCATATTAACAATAAAGCATTTCTAACTTAATGTCTTTGAAAATAACTGTGTATCTTACTTCTTCCATACCATAAAAAAGCGTGCCAGCCCAATTGCAGATTGTGCCCCTCCAACGTCAACAACTTCATATTCCTTAAAACAATCCCTTCTTTCACCCATGTTAATACCTCAGCCTGATAGTATAATTCCCAATTAGGTAACCCAAACCCTCCTCTGGTTCTTGCATCCTGTAATATTTTTAAGGTTAATTCTTGCTTTTGCCATATATATTTCAGTGATATTCTATTAATGTCATCAAAATATTTTTTTTCTAGTTTTATTGGGATTGTTTGGAACAGATATAGTAGTTTCAGTAGTACGTTCATCTTAATCGTTGCAATTCTTCTTATTAATGATAGTTGCATGTTACCCCATTTTTCCAAATCTGTCTTAATTTTTTGTTTCAATTTATAATAGTTATCTTTCTTAATTGTTCCACATCTAGCCGTTAAATGAATCCCCAAATATTTCACTTTCTTTGTGATCTGGATATCTAGTCTATTCATTAACTCTCTTTTCTGTTCTGTGTCATATTTCTTTTACCAAAATCTTAGTTTTCCCTTTGTTTATTTTCAATTCTACCGCTTCCCCATATTCTTCTATCTTATTTATCAATGTAGGTCCTGTTTCTAGTAGTTCTTCTAGTGTAAAAACTAAGCCATCTGCAAATGCCTGTAATTTATATTCTTCCTTTCTTATTTCCATACCTTTTATTTCCTTATCTTTCCTAATATTTCTGTTTAACACTTCTAAGGTTAGTACAAATAGTAATGGTGACAAGAGATACTCTTCTCTTGTTCCATTCTTAATGTTAATTTTTCCAGTCAATTCTCCATTTACCATCACTTTTGCATATTGTTTATAATATATTGCCTTAATCATCTTAATAAACCTTTCCCCAAAATCCATTTCTTCCATGTGTGTCAATATAAATTGCCAATTCACATTGTCAAATGCCTTCTGTGCATCTAAGAAAATCAACACCATCTGTTTTTCTGGATGCACTTCATAATATATCAAGGTGTTCAGGATTACTCTCATATTGTCTTTTATTTGTCTCTTAGGTAGGATTTTATTTGTCTGAGTGTATAAATTGGTTAAAAAATCTCTTTAGTCTCTCTGCCATTATTGAAGCAAATATTTTATCATCCATGTTGATATTGGTCTATAGTTTTTAATCTGTTGTAGGTCAGAATCTTTTTTCTGTATGAGAGTAATATAGGCTCCCATTCATGAGTTGGGTATTTTCACCTCCATCAATACTCTTCCAATATTGTGTTACTAAGGGAATCCTGCAAGGTCTCAGCCAGTCCTTGAGTATTGAAGATTTGTCTTTAAATGAATCCAAACTCCAGCTCCTCTTTAGGACAATGATGGTTTATTCAATATATCAGCAAACGACAAATACTCTACTCAGGCAAGAATGGCTAAAAGCCAGGCAAGGTTAGCATTGGGTTTGAGTTTGCTCTCTTTCCTTTTATTATCATGAGACATACCACACCACACCCAGGCCTATACACAGTTCTAGTTCTGACCCACCTAACCTATTATCCCTAAATGCTATTAACCCTATAACATGTCTACATCCCTAACCTATTCCAACCCTCACTAACTGATCCCCACCTGGTGCCACCTTCACCATGCCTTAACTCAATGCTTAATTACCACCTATATGTACCCAAACCCCCTCTAACAATATGCACCACATCAATACATGAATAGCCCCCAGTCCCACAGTTGTTTCAGAATCCACCCTGCATCCCACAGTTGCTTCAGAATCCATCCTGCAGCTCACAGTTCTGCTGAGTCATTTGAAAGCAACCTTCAACACCATCGGCTAGCACACAAGCAGCAATACAGATCCAGTGTCAGCAGAGCTAAGGTGGTATTCTCCAGTGCCAGCTGACTTACTGCGAGGTGTGTTTGGAGCTGATGGACTCTGTAGCAAACTCGGAGCCTGACAGGCAGCTCCCTCTACCACAGACCCACCTGTGAAGCATAAATGATATAATCATTTTCTGATTATAATTCTAGTTATAGAATTATATAACAAGTCTTGCTGGGTTTCTTGCTTCCTTTCTGTTGTTTACATCTCTATGTTCGGCTCTTTGTATTTATTCTGTTTCTTTTATCCAATTGTCCCACAATTTTACAATCCAACCAGCAAAGTTTTTCAAACTATAAATCCAACATTCAAGAGTCTTTGTGTCTCAAAGTTAGTCCGTCTGTTTTCAATAATCCAAGGGTGATATCTTCATACAATTCTCTACCAATTAAGTTTTGTCTTCTTACTTTCTGGAATCTTTTGATATTGGAGTTTCTTTAAATTTCCCTTTAAGTTCTTCTTAGATCGAATCTTTAAGGATTTTAGGGATCTGCAATAATTTCTTTTGACAACAAAAGAAACTCAGTTTCCACTTTCCACCTTTTCCCTCAAAATTTCTTTTGTCTTTTCAAACCTTTACCAATGTTCCAAAAAAGTTAAATATATATAATACTTTTTATAAATCAATTACAGCATTTTAAATAATGCCTATCCAAAGCCAAATCCTGTCAAATCAAAGTCCAATTTTCAATTGTTCAATTTATTTTAATCTTCTTTCTTTCGGTCTTTCAGTTTTTAGAATTAAATGTTTGTGTATTACAAATTCTTCTCTAATATTAATATGCTTCAAGTTCAAAGATTCTTATGAGTCCTCTTTTCTGATTTTTTTTTTTAATCAGGGGAACATAGTAATTCAGAAGTATTCTTACTCCATTCACACACCATTCACCCTCTCTTTGCTCCTGCACAGTCTTAAGTATTCCATCTTCATGGTAGCCATTTTGGTTGTCCCTACAGCTCTTGAGATGAGGGGGCCTTCCATGCCAGGGAGGAGAGGTGTGGCTCTCCTCTACCTGCCAGGCAGTTGCCCTTTTTTCACCACCCCTTCAGGGTGGTTCTGGCCCTGATTAGGGCTGTCCAATGAGTAGAGCGGAATGAGGCTGTGGTGGTTGCAGACCTCATTCTGAAGGCGACGGAAGTTCAGCCAGAATGCTGGTCCCCAACCTTGAATTGTTTGGGTTCACTGTATTTTTTTTGTCAGCTTGAGCTCTAGCCTCTTGTAGGGCAAGTCTGACTTTTGGTTTGTAAATTATTTATGAAGTCCTTAAGGGAGGGGATGTCAGGTTCATTGGTGGGTAGCTCTGGCATGGGGTTGAATTCTTGTCCTATGGCTACCTGGAATGGGGTGAAACCAGTGCTACTATGTACTGAGTTTTTGTAAGCTACCTCATCAAAAGGCAAAAGGTCAGTCCAATTGTCCTGTTGGTAGTTAATAAAACTACTATTGAGCCATTCATCTGGGGGTGATGGGAAGAGCTCAACTCCTGGGCAGAGCCTAATAGGTTTTAAAACACCCACCAAAATTTTGAAGTGAATTGTACATCCCTGTTTGAGATAATCCTTTAGGGATCCCATGGAGGTGATAAATATGTACTAAAAACACATGCTAATGCCTTGGCTTTTGGGATCTCCTGGCAGGGTATAAAATGGACTTGTTTTGAAAAGAGATCCATTACAACCAAAAAGGCTGTATTTCCTGTGCTTTCAGGCAGCTCCACTATAAAATCCATAGAAATCTCTCTCCAGAGTACTGATGATTGTGCTATGGTTTGTAGCGGTCCTGGGGATTTTCCTTGTCATCTTTTTGCAGCTGCGCAGATAGGGCAGCTACACTAGCGACATAGGTCTCAATGTCTTTTTTAAGGGATGGCCATCAGAATTGTCTTTCGATAAGGTGCAGAGTTTTTACAAATCCAAAATATCCAGCTATTTTGGAGTCATGGCATTGTTTCATGAGGTCCTGTCTCTGGCTGGTAGGGACGTAGTTTGTTCTCTACCTATGTCTAATCCATCTTTGAGTAAGCAAATATTTTTGTGAGCTTGGAGCCAGTCATCCTTAAGTAGTGCCTCCTTAAATTTGGAAGCCATTGTGTTGTCAGCAAGTAGTTCTTTTTTCTCTTGTGCCGTTCACCCACCAGAAAGGGTGATAGCCCATTAGGGGGGAAATCTGGAAAACCCAAACCCAACGGAAAAGAAACTGCCCTGAGAAGCCAAGAAGCTGTGGGGTTTCAGTCCCCTCCAAATCCCGAGGAAGAAACCCAAGAAGACCTGAGCCAGTCTGAAAACGTTTCGAAAGACGACCCACTGGTAATAATACTGAGGCTGCTATTTTTGGGCGGCTGGGTTCGATGAAACCCCTTTTAAAATTTTTGTCAATAAATGCTCTGAGTTAATTTAGTTCTCTAGGGGACATGCATTTTTGGTTTTGGAAGTTTAGCTCCCGGCAAGATCTCAGTGGCACAATCTGTGAAGGCAGGAGTTCATCAGATGCCTCCTCGCTAAATACTTCGGCCAAATCCTGGTATTCTTTGGGGATGCTACTGAGTTCAGTTGGTTGGCCGGCCATGGTCTGTTTCCTTTCCTCCCCCCCTCCCCCCCCGGGATGTTTGTGAATGTTACATATTTCTGGAATTCCAGTTTATTTTAGGGTTCCATTTCCATAGCCATTTGAGTCCTAGGATTAGTGGCCCTTCCTAGTGGCTACAATGAACTTGAGATTCTTGCTATAGTCCCCCAGTTTTAATTGTAATGGTTCTATGGCAAAGCTGGCTTGCTCTCCTTCCACTATAGTCTTGTCTAATTGGTAGAAAGTGATGAGGTTTTAAATTCTCCTTATGTGGATCCCAGGGGTGGGATTCTATCAGTTCGCACCTATTTGCTAGAACCAGTTGTTAACATTCCAAGCAGTTCGGAGAACCGGTTGTTAGAAGAAATTACTGGCCTAATCCTGTAAGGAAGGCAGGAAGGAAAAATTCTGGTGTTGCTTACAGAAACTGCCTCTCCATTAACCCTTATTATATTCTTGGCAGGACTAGACTTCCTGTCTCAGGACGTCTCTGGAGTTTTTTTCCCCTCCTTTACTGGTACTTTGCTTGTGTGGTGACCATTCAAAGTTACAATGGCACTGAAAAAAGTGACTTATGACCATTTTTCACACTTACAACTACTGCAGAATCCAGATTGTTGCAAAGTCACAAGAGGCCAGGCGAGGAGATGCATGCCTTGATGAATGATATTGAGTTGGCCACACCCAGCCAATAACATGACCGCCAAGCCATGTCCTCCCAGTCACATGACCACCAAGCCACGCCTACCACCTAAGCCATGCCCACAGAACCGGTTGTTAAAAATTTTGAATCCCACCCCTGGTGGATCCCCAATCTCCCTACTAGGGTTGGGTTGATTAGGCACCCCGAATCCAGCACTCTGCTACACAGTGCCTCTCCTTCCCACACTTAAAGCAGCTCAATGGCCTTGGTGCCATGGTGGTTTGGGGTTTGAAAGGCTCCCGCTTCCTCTTGGGTGGGGATCTTCTCCAAGCCCTTCTGGTACGGTACTGGTTTCAGGTCATGTCGATCTCCACTTTTCTACCTGTTCTGACCCAACCCTTTTCCAGTAAAACAAACATGAACCAAAGGGAACAGAAACCTTTTAATGATTCTTATGAAACCCCAGTTAAAAGGCTGCTGCAAACTAATTAACTTTGATAAGCACAAGCCTCACCAAAACTGTGTGAAGCTGCCAAGAATAACAGATAAGAAATATTTTACAACACAAGAGTCTTCAAATACCAACTTAAGATACTGCAATGTTCATGAAGCTGGAGTTTCAAAATGTTTTTGTTCCTACAAAGAATGTCTGATTCACAGCTGGCTTTTATCCTCTTGAAGGAGCGGCCATTACCTTGCGAACTTAATCCCGAGTTGCCCATGCTGCTACAGCTGCTCTTTCCTATGAGCAGCCCTGCGTGCACACACACTTGGCACAGGCTCCTTGGGAACCTCCTCATCACTGCTGACAGCCTCCACAATCTTTGAAGGCAGCAGTCCACTCCCTAATGGTCCTGGCCCCTCATCTGAGCCCTCACTCTCCTCAGCCGTCTGCACCTGCTGCTGGCTAACCACAACAGTACCATTCATGCAGATAGCTACGGGCCCCCTGGGCCAGGCAGGCAGTGTACAGGTTGTCGTTGAGTCCGCCTTTGAACCAGCAGACTAGATTATCTTCTGGTCAATTGACTTGGCTGACCAGGTCATGGAATTCCTTGTGTATATGGCTATAGGGCGACGGCCCTGCTTTATGACCCTAATGTGGTTGCAGGCTTTGCAATTGGTGAGGTCTTTGAAGCAGTGGTGTAGGGGTCTCATGAATTGATCGAGATTCCGCAGCTCTGGAGCATCTATGTTGTGGAGGGTTACCATCCATCTGGCCACTGCCCCTTCTAGAGCCAGGGTGATGACTTGCACTCATGCCCCCTGGGTTGGGAAGTTCAGCCCATATTCTTGCATATAGGTGAGGACTTGTGCCAGGAAAACCCTGAGTTTCTGGGGGTCTCTGCCAAAATTTACCCCCAAGGGGGATCTTTCTTTTCAGCTGTAGATCCCTGGGTTGACTGGGGTTAATCCACTGTTCTAGAGTGGCAGGAGGTCGGGTACCTGGCATGACTGCTGGTCCTCCGGCTTGGTCAGTTGCTCAATCAGCCTCAGCTGGATCAGGGGTGATTGCTCAGGTTCTCTTGGTTGCTGGCTTGTTCACTGTCCTTCATTGGTGACCTGGTTCATCTCGGACATTGAGGTCTTCCAGAGCTTCACTCACGAAGCTGTTTATGTACCACTTCAGTAGGTTATTGTTCTGTATTAACATTCTTGTAAACTCGCATTCTGATAGGTCCACCCGGACCGCAACCCGATTGGTTCACTGAACGCCTGTGATTGGAGCGCTGAGAATCTACCGTGATTGGCCGAGCCGATCGCGGGAGATTCAAAGCGCTGCCATTGGCCGCCGAGCCGCCAGCCGGCTGTATAAAGCCAAGCGGCTCGCACACTTTAGCTGTCCTTGTTCTGAAGTCACAATAAAGAGCTGACTGTTCACTTTCGCGTCTCGCCTCTTATGTGACCCGATCCACCGATCTAACACTGGCGACGAGGGTGGGATCGTGAGGCGAGGACCAACCAGCACGTGGCAAATGGCGCTCAACGACCTGCAAGATGGTCAGCACCCCGCCACCCGCTCCGTTCGACCCAGCCACCAAGGACTGGGAGTCGTACACCGATTGCTTCCAGATGTTCCTGGAATGCAGCAACCTCAAGGACACCAACGGCCAGAGGAAACGGGCAGTGTTTCTGACGCACTGTGGCCCCACGGTATTCAAGATGGCCAAGGCGCTGGCCAAGCCCGCCGATGTAAAGGAGATGGACTGGGCTGACCTCGAGCCCATCTTGCGCCGCCATTATGCCCCTGCCGTGCCCATCCTCATCCGTAGGTATGACTTCTACCGCCGAGATCAGCGCAAAGGCGAAACCATAGGCGACTTCGTGGCTCAACTGCGGAACCTGGGAGGCCCCTGCGGATTCCCCGACCTGGACGAGGCACTTCGGGACCGAGTCGTCCTCGGACTCAGAGACCCCGTGCTGCAGAGCCGGTTAATGGCCAAGGGCGACATCTCCCTCACCGACACCCTCGCCGAGGCTACCGCCGCCGAGGCCACCCGCCAGTCAGCAGCCCGGATGTGACAAGCAAACACGACTGAACGGCCACCGACCAACGAAGCGACCCCAGCCTCAGCCAAGCCCGGAGAAGCCAGCCGCCGAGAAACAACCACACATCATGGCGACCTCGAACCCCAATCTGACACCGAGGACGAAGACGAGGAGATCCATCATCTGCAGACCGAGCGCGACCACCGGGACCGCAGGGGACGTAAGTCGGGCTTCCATTGCGCCGGCTGCGGTGGCGACCACCCCCGCTCCGAATGCCGTTTTCTCGACGCCATTTGCCGGCATTGCGAGAAGCGGGGGCACATCGCCAAGGTGTGCCGGAACAAAAAGAGCTACAGCCCGCAACGACGAGGTAACAGCCCCTGACGACGAGACAGCACTCCCCCCAGGCACCGAGACCGCCAGACCAAGAGCCGGTGGAGCCGCGTCAGCCGCAGCAGACGACTCAGCGAAGCACAGCGGTGCGAGGAAACCCACCAGACGGTCATCATCGGCGATTCATCAACCATGGACGCCCGAAAGGTACACGTGGTGCTGTGCATCGAGGACCAGCCCTGCGAGATGGAAGTGGACTCCGGGTCCTACCTCTCAATGGTCTCTTGGCGCACAATCAAGTGCCTAGTTCCGACCATCCGCCGTAACGAACTAGACGACCAGAAGCTAATCCTGAAAGACTATCAGGGAAACTGCATCCCTGTGGCCGGCATCGGGCATTTTAAAGTCACATTCAAGAACCACACCGATATCTTGCCACTCACAATCGTGGACCGGGACCGCCCCAGCTTGCTCGGCCTGCAATGGTTCTCCCTGCTGGGAATCGAGGTGATGGGCATCCATCACACGGATGAGGCCGACTGGGAAGCGTCCCTCGTAAAAGAGTTCCAGGAGGTCTTCGATGACTTGCTAGGCAAGTACCGAGGGCCCCCTATCTCTTTCAACCTTAACCCTAACGTCGCCCCAATCCGCCTCAAACCTTGGCGAGTGCCATTTGCGCTCAAGCCGAAAATCGATGAGCAGCTAGACAAGCTCGTCGTGCAAGGGGTACTAGAACCCATCGACCATGCCCACTGGGAAACGCCCATAGTCACCCTACAAGGCCACCCTCAATCACGCGCTGCAGCAAAGCGCCTACCCCGTCCCAGTAGTACAGCACCTTCTGCACTCACTGGGGGGAGGCCGGGTCTTCGCAAAACTCGACTTGGCACAAGCGTATCAGCAATTGCCGGTCGATGCAGAGACAGCTGAAGCGCAAACGATTGTTACACACCGGGGGGCTTTTCGATGCAACCGACTCCAATTCGGAGTCAGCGTCGCCCCAGGAGTCTTCCAAAGTCTCATGGAAAGGCTCCTCCAGGGAATAAAAGGAGTGGTCCCCTACTTTGATGACGTGCTGGTTGCAGCTGGTGCGGGTATTGAGCTGGGTAGAGCGGGGGTGGCCGGAAAACGATGGTGGTGAACAGTTCAAAGTCTTCCGAAACCGCCAAACTGAGCTGTTCACACAAAGGGGGTGCATACTCTGGGGAGACCGGGTAGTCATACCGGAAGCACTACAAAATAGAGTACTGGCAATGCTGCACGAGGGACACCCGGGGGTTGTCAAGATGAAAGCCCTGGCCAGAAGCTACGCTTGGTGGCCAGGGATGGACAAACAAATCGAGACATGGGTTGCCGGCTGCAGCAGGTGCCAAGAGTCGAGAGCCACCCCCCGCACCGCCCCGGTCCTGGAATGGGAAACCCCCAGAGGACCATGGTCACGAATACACATAGACTTCTCCGGGCCAACCAAGGGGCATACATTCCTCATCACTGTAGATGTTTACTCCAACTGGCTGGAGGTAAGCACCATGAGAGCAACAACAACCGAAGCGGTCATCCACAAACTCAACAGACTCTTTGCAACGCATGGGCTACCGGATGTCATAGTGTCGGACAACGGGCCACAGTTCACGGCACTGGCATTTGAAAAATACCTGGCCGAACAGGGCATCAGACATGCCTTAACCTCGACAGCTCACCCGGTGGCAAACGGTAGGGTGGAACGGATGGTCCAATACACAAAAAAAACTATCCAAAAAATCGAAACCGGCGACATCCAAGAAAAAATAAACAAGCTACTATTCATACAGCACATCACGCCGAGCACAACCACGAACAAGAGCCCAGCGGAGTTACTGATGGGAAGGAAACTGAGGTCTCCACTGGACTGACTACACCCCACCTACAACCCAGAGAAACCCCCAGACTCCTCCAGCCGGTACCGGGCATTCAACATCGGGGACACAGTCTATGCAAAGAACTTCACGGGAGACCCCTCTGGGTGCCTGCACAAATAACACAGGTCGGGCCCCGATCATACAGACTCCAAACGACGGACGGAAGGAGCTGGAAGTGGCACATCGACCAGCTACGGTCCAGACTAGCCGCCAACACCCCCGATACCTCGGCAACAACAACCACGGAAAGCAGAGAGGGAGGGGAAGCCTCAGCAACCAAGCCGGTGAACGACGGAAGGCCGGAATCATCAACGGCACACCCCCCAACGCAAGCCGAACACCCCCCACCAGAAGACAGAAACGTGCAAATAAACCAACCATACTCACCAGCAGACCTCGAACTGTCGCAGACGGGATCTTCACCTGGGAGGGACAGCCAAGCCAGCTCAACCAACCTGGGAAGACCGAGCGAGAGCAACAGGAACCGCAACTCGACCGACCCAGGCAGTCCGGGTGGGAGTTGCGGCATCGGGCCCGGCTCACCCTTCCAGGCAGTTCCATCAACGGAGTTGAGAGCGACGTGGAGCCTGGCCGAACCGGCCGACGATCACACACAGACTGAACTGCGCAGGTCAACTAGACAGAGTCGGAGCCCCACCTACCTGCGCGACTATGTCACGACGCTGCGCCGGACGAAACCATGAGGGGAGGGGTGTTCTGTATTAACATTCTTGTAAACTCACATTCTGATAGGTCCACCCGGACCGCAACCCGATTGGTTCACTGAACGCCTGTGATTGGAGCGCTGAGAATCTACCGTGATTGGCCGAGCCGATCGCGGGAGATTCAAAGCGCTGCCATTGGCCGCCGAGCCGCCAGCCGGCTGTATAAAGCCAAGCGGCTCGCACACTTTAGCTGTCCTTGTTCTGAAGTCACAATAAAGAGCTGACTGTTCACTTTCGCGTCTCGCCTCTTATGTGACCCGATCCACCGATCTAACAGTTATCTGCCAGAAGTTCCTCGATTAGCTCTTCCTGATTGGAAAAGGCTTCCGGTTCCATTTTCCACTCAGGCTACCATGTGTGAGAGTTATTCCCCTGGCTCTTCCATCCCAGCTTTCCCCATGCCGATAGACCATCGGGGCTTTGTGGAACTTTAGAAGACAGCTTCAATGTCTTCGATGGAACATATGGAACCACTGTCAGGCTGGGTAGTTGTTGAGGTTTCTCCCCAGCACTCAGCTTCCCCTTGCTCACTGCTCTGTTTCGGAGATTGTTGCAGGGTCCCCTCAGTAAAATTTTGGGAACATTTTTTTTTCTCTCTGGGTTGACCACTATTGCAGATCCTGTTTTATATAAGGACCAGCCTCTCCCCTCTTCAAAAATAAGTATGTACTCTTGAAAACTTTGTATTTCAAAAGGAGTCTTTTATTGAAGAGGAGTCTTTTATTGAAGAGCAAGCCAAAATTCAAAACAAGATCTGAGGCCCTTCAGGCCATGCAACTATGATAAGGCGAGTTAGAAACCCCTCCTAACAGTTTGATGTGGATTCCACCAATCTGATGTGTTTGTTCTCCTATGTTGTGCCATGCATTTAGGAAGTGGTTGTTTTGTTTCCCCAATGTACACAGCTTACTGCATTGTACCGCATATACCATGTTGCTCAGTTTATGACACAGTGTTTTACCCTTGGGTGGACAAGCTTCTGCCTTAGTGTATTCTTGGGTTTGAAGTGTGCATGTATGTTATATTAGCTGTAGATCCTCCTCAGCTTTTCCCAGTATGCCTGCAATGTACAGAATGACAATGTTGCTTCATTTATTGTTTTCATCATTGTCTGTTATGGAGGAGCTCCTGTAGGGTCTTTTTGAAATTTGATGAGGCCCACTTGGGATAGCTATGCATTCTGAGGACTTCCTTTATGTGTTTTTGTTATTTTTCTTTCCCATATTTGCTGGTAGGAAGCTTCAGGTCAGTGATGTAAGGTTCTGATGACTCCCATTTTGTGCTTGAGTTGGTGGTGGGAATCAAAATGTAAATATTGAACTCTGTGAGTGAATTTTCTGTAAACTTCAGTGTTAAGGCTTCTATCTTCCTTAACGTATACTGCATAGTCCAAGAAGACTAGACTATTTTCTTTAACTTTCTTCTGTATGAACAACTACTTTATAAATACATGACACAACAAAAGAGAACAAACCAGATTCTGGACCAGACTCAGAAGTCCATCTGCATTTAAAAGACACAGACCAGTCTTTTGAAGACCACATTTTGGACCGAGAGGACCATTGGTTTGAAAGACAGGTTAAAGAGGTCATCTATATCAAAATTCAACAGCCCTCTCTCAACATAGGAGCAGGAATATGACATCATCTATCTACAATCTACAACAGTCCTTTTAACAATTTCAAAAAGGTTCCACACCAATTTGCACCACAGGTGATCCTGATGACACAGATAACCTCCAGGTGATCTTGATGAACCTGCTAGAAGAATGCAAATGACCAGCTGTCTGCAAGGAGTATAAATCCTTCCATTCCCCACCATCCAGTCAGAACTGAATAAGCTTTTTGGATGAGAAACAAAACATCTTCAAACAAAAACCAGAAAGTGCAGTTGCCTCTTGAAAAAGCACCTTTGGAACAACCATGACCTGGATGACTGAGAATAGAAGAAGAAGAGAAGGAGGAGGAGGAGGAGGAGGAGGAGGAGGAGGAGGAGAAGGAGAAGGAAGAAGAGGAAGAAGAAGAGGAAGAGGAAGAAGAGGAGAAAGAGAAAGAAGAGGAAGGAGGAGGAAGGAGGAAGAAGAGGAAGAAGGAGGAGGAGGACAAGGAGGAGGAGGAGGAGAAGGAGGAGAAGAAAAAGAGGAGGAGGAAGAGGAAGAAGGGGAAGAAGAAAAGGAGGAAGAAGAAGAAGGGGAAGACAAAGAAGAGGAAGAAGAAGGAGAAGGGGAAGGGGAAGAAGAGAAAGAAGAGGAAGAAGGAGGAGGAGAAAGAAAGAAAGAAAGAAAGAAAGAAAGAAAGAAAGAAAGAAAGAAAGAAAGAAAGAAAGAAAGAAAGAGAAAGAAAGAAAGAAAGAAAGAAGTTTGGAAGCCACCTATTTTAAGTATGGAAAAAAGATTATGAATAATTTTTGCAATATGAGTACCAAGCTCCCTTTCATTTTGAACAGCTTTTGTGACATTATTCAAAATGTTATTTTGTTGTTTATTATAGTATTGAAGTAATTTGGTATGTGGATGAAAATTGAGAAAACTCTTATTGCAGGGCTCTTTAATGAGAGATGTGTGATAGAACTTTAAGGTCATAGATATTCATCTGTACTTGGTTGCTCCAGCAAGCAAATTAAAGTACAAACAATTTTTACTCTGGGAATGTAATAGTTGTGAAAAGAAGGAAAGAAACTGATATTTTAGAGAGTTAGGTCACACTACAATACAAGACAAACAAAAAAGCAAAAACAAATGAAAAATATATATTAATTTCAAGCCCAATATATTTATTACTAGGGCTTATGAGTGTACACATTCTTCATAATAAATAGCTCAGCAAGACCTATTGGAAATTCTTCCTTCTAAGCACCATAACTTCATATAACATTTTCATATAACTTTTCCAGGTTGCCTTATCATTAAAATATGATCCAACAGCACCTACCAGTAGGAACAAGGTACAGAAGTCATAGTTGATTTAAGAGTGTTTTTCTAATTTCAGATGGAAGAATCATCATTCCATGTTTGTACCATATAGTAATCTCAAAATAAAGAACAAATTTGATATTTATAGATATTCCACATTAGCAATTATTTGTATATCAGCATTCTGTGCAGAGGTGGTATTCAGAAGGTTCTGACCAGTTCTGGAGAACTGGTAGCAGAAATTTTGAGCAGTTTGGAGAACTGGCAAATACCACTTCTGACTGGAGATTTTACAGTATCCTGCTACGCCTACCAAGCCATGCTCACAGAACCAGTAGTAAATTTTTTTGAATCCCACCAATTCTGTGGTCTTCTAGTATTATTATATCTAGGCTGCATAAATCTGGCTTTCCAGAGAAGTAACTTTTAGGCTGTTCCTTGCAGCAGTCTTCTGTATTGATTATCCTAATTTTGCAACACATTTATGGTTAACCTAGTAAGTACTCATGAGGAAAATCAATGGATACACCATTGTCAATAGCACGATTCCTTTATAGCTTACAATTGTCCCACAACAAAGTCAGTTTAAATCTTATTCAACCCTATTTCTATAGCTTATCCCTGATCTTGTCCAACCTGAATCCTCAGGCTTAGAATCAGTCTCATATTACTTTAAGTTGGGAAGATAAGAAAAGAGTCACACATGTCATAAATGCAAAACAGACTTTTATTATTCTGTGTTCAAATAGGTTTTAGTATTTCCATAGCATTCTGCTATTATCTAGCAATTATATAGTTGCTTAATAGGAAACACTAATGTTAAAAATTAATAAGGAGGCTTCATTAATATATAATGCAGCACAGAAATGGCTTAAAATCTTTAAAAATTTTAGTAGTTGGATTTCTTTGTGTTTTCGGGTGGAGATGATGAAAAACTAAAATATTTATTTCTCATTGCAAAGGTTTTAGGATCCTATGGAATAAAGGTTTCCAGCTACTGTATTGCTCTAATGCAATCTAATTATTAATCTATGCTAAGAAAGATAATAAAAGGATAGGAATAAAAAGGCAATGGTAATAATGGTTACACTTGAGCTGTAACTTCCAGCTGGAATATCATTACAAATGTGTTTCAGAATGATTTGATTATTGGGTGGTAGTGTTGGGGTATACTTATTTTAAAACTCGGGTTGTTAGGACTTGCCTCTCCTATCCCCTCAAGAAAGCAGAACTGTTGAAACAAGCAGAATTTCAAAAGGAACTATTGGGAGATAGTGATAGAAGGAAGAGTAGTAGGATCTGAAGTTCCCACTCAAAACCATTAGGTTAATAGTTGTATAAACCCCAGCCCCTGTGTCCAGTCTGATATGAGCCAATCCACAGGTATATAGTTGTGAGAACTTCAAGCTGAAAAGTTGTTCTCAGGTGCTGCTTGCTTGTTCCTCCAGAGCTGAGACAAAATAGATGGCCCCAGGCTCTCCCCCTCCCCTCACATGCCCAGGAAAGTATTGTTAGTTGTGAAGTCATGTCTGACCCATTGCAACCCCATGGAAAATGTTCCTTCAGGCCTTCATTTCCATCTTCTGGAGTCCATTTAAGCTCAGGTATACTGCTTCAGTGACTCCATCCAGCCACCTCATTTTCTGTCATCCCTTCTTCTATTGCCCTCAATCTTTCCCAGCATGATGCTCTTCTCCAGTGAGTCTTTCCTTCTCATTAGATGGCCAAAGTATTTGAGTTTCATCTTCAGGATCTGGCCTTCTAAAGAGCAGTCAAGGTTGATCTGTGGTTTGATTGTCTTGCAGTCCAAGGGACTTGCAGGAGTCTTCTCCAGCACCATAGTTCAAAGGCCTCCATTCTTTGGTGCTCAGCCTTTCTTATGGTCCAACTTTCACAGCCATACATTGCAACTGGGAAAACCATAGCCTTGACTATACACATTTTTGTTGGCAGGGTAATGTCTCTGCTTTTTAGTATACTGTCTAGATTTGCCATACTTTCCTCCCCAGAAGCATCTTCTAATTTCTTGGCTGCAGTCCCCATCTGCAGTGATCTTGGAGCCCAGGAAAATAAAATCTGTCACAACCTCCATTTCTTCCCCATCTATTTGCCAGGAATTGAGAGGACCTGATACCATGATCTTAGTTTTCTTAATTTTGAGTTTCAAGCCAACTTTTGCACTCTCCTCCTTCACCCACATCAAGAGGCTCTTTAGTTCCTCTTCACTTTCTGCCATTAGAGTGGTATCATCTGTGTTAGTTTGCAGCAGAAATTCAAGTCCAGAAAACACAGAGATGACTGATTCAGCAGGATCATTAACTTCTTTATAAACATAATATGAGCAAAGTTTACAATACCATTGTAGATTCTTTCAAAGTTACATAAGCAAAACATAAGCAGCAGAAGCAGCTAAGAGCAGATATCAGTTTCAGTTTAAATTCTCAGCAAAGCACACAGAGCCAAACCACACCCAGGCTGTCAGCTCCCATTGGCTGGTCTGTTGCTAATTCTCACTTGCTGACTTTGTTAACAATGTCTCTGCCAGATAATGAATATACTTTGACACTCCTCCATAACTGGAAAAGACATACATCCAATTACCTTTAATATTCTTCAGATACCTGTATTTGAAGACCCACATTCACAGTTCCCTTCAAATACCTGAGAATTCCTTTTTCTACCTACCCAACGCAATTGGGTTGGTGCAGCAGTGAAGCGACTTAGAATGCTTACTGCACAAGCTATGTCAGATAATGTTGTATTTCTCCCAAATTCTTTAGTTCAAATTTCTTTTCCAACTTATTAGCAAATTCATTTACCTGTGATTCATCCTTTGCAATGAAGCAAAGATCATCCACAAATGCTAATAGTTGGCAATCCCCACCTTGTAACTTTCCAGTGTATATGCAACCATCTGCCTTGCAACTGTTGAACCCAAGACCTTTCAATGCCTTATCTAGACATATATTCCAATTCCTGGCTGACTGGTTCAGCTCATAAATGGCCTTGTTCAATTTATACATCATGTTAGACTTTTTACTGGATTGCGCAGCCTGATATTTCTTCAGTGGAAGAACTGGGATTTAAGTTATTGCTCCAGAAACAAAAGCCTCTGAAACCATAGCTGCATGGGGGAAAAATACTACCCCCAATAGTGGTTCTCTCAATTAGAAATTTTCCGCAAAAGGTATTAGTAGCTACCCACTTTACTTGAAAGAAAGATTAGAAATAGGGACCTTGAATAATCCACAGAATCTGAAGAACTACCAATACATTACTTTGTTCAGTGGGCTCTAGTCCCTCAATAATGTCATGCATTGTATACAGGCAGTGGAGAAAATCCTAGCTAATGAGACTGGGGATTTTTTTTTATTGCTGCAGCAAAAGAACAAGAAGCCATTTGGAAAATGAAAGTTAAGGATGACTCTAGATATGGTGAGATAAGGAGGTGTGTGTGCACTATGTATGCATATTCTGGACAAATCGGAGGAATTCTACAGCTGAACTACACACATCGCAAAGATAGCTGCAATCCCCACCCCCACTCCACATGGATGAATGGAAATGCTGGTGGCATTGGCTGACAGGATGGTTGCCTGATTTCATCTTGTTAAGAACCTAATAATGACCTTGGCAGACATAGTTATTGGTCTCTTAATCACCTATTGTGCATTACAATGTCTTCTGCTTTGCTTTTCCATCTGTAAGCAAACTACAGGGTCTACCAGTACATGGATATTGATGTTGAGTTAATTTTGGAAAATTAAATCATTTTCAGATTCAAGGAGGGGGGGAAATGATGGTCTGTCTGCTAAAATAAAGCAAGGTCATACACACACTTCAGGAAGCCTGTAATTGTCTAATCTGTCTGGCAAGAACAAAGAATTCTTATTCATAGGAAATATGCATGTGTAAATCTTGTAACAATCCTGGCTAATTAGAAAACTGATAAAAGTAACACGAGTTAGACAACTTGCAGACTTCAGCAAAAAGTTAACCCTGCAGTGTATTAGATAACTCCTAGGGCATTCATTAGCCAAGATTTGGGAATAGAGACAGAACAAATAGAACAAATTGTAGAATTATTACTAAAATGTTCATTAGATGATATTTTTTTATTATCTCATCTGTCCCACCTTCTCCTTTAGCGAAAATGTATAAAACTTACTCAATCTTTTGTTCTTGGCTCTTGGCATTTTGATGAGAAACCCTTTTCCTTGGAGTACTCCAATAAAAAGCAATCAGAAAAACTGGCATCTATCATTGGCTTTGGCACCAGGCTCAGACCTGAATTGGGGACAACACCTTAGCTTTTAGGAAACATTCCCTCTTTTCAGCCCAAATAATATAATTCTTCAGACCCTAACGAGGCAGAGCGGTCTCCTTAATTTTCTCACGCATCCTGCAAAGCTTTTTCTCTGTCTTGTTTCTCCTTGTAAACACAGGCTAAGCTTAAAATTACAATGCAATCTTTACATGTGTTCTGGTTCTGGCTGGGCCCATAACCTGTTTTCCAGTATCTTCCCTGGAATTGATGTTAGGCTTATTGGTCTATAGTTTCCTGGTTCTGTCCCCACCCCCACCCCCGCTTTTTTTTTTTTTGAAGATGGGAACCATATCTAATCCTCTGGTAGTTCCCCGGATCCTCCAGGATTTTTGAAAGATGTGGTACAGTGGTTCTGAGATGACATCTGCCAGTTCCTTTAGAACTCTGGTATGTAATCTGTCAATTCCCAGTGATTTGTATTCATCAAGATCAGACAGGAGTTATCTTACTGTTTTGGGTTTTGTTTGCTTTTTTAAACTTTTATTTCTAGTCTATCTTTTACAATTATGTTTTTGGTAGGTTGGGTTATAGTTTCTTTATGCATGAAGAACGATGCAAAGAATGAGTTAAGCAACTCTGCTATCTCTCTGTTGTGGGATAGAAATGTTAAATTGACTATGTCAACTGCATATAAAGAACATTTGTATAGAATGTTTTACACATGGCATTTAGTGCCAACAAGATTGGCAAAAATGTATAAGGATAGATCTGCTAAATGTTGGAAATGTAATCAAACACCTGGTTCATATTACCAACTTGTCTACAAGCTTAAAAATACTGGATGAAAATACATACCTGGTTGGAAAAATGATAAAGCAGTATATAGACATGAAACCAGAAATATTCTTATTGGGCATTCTACCAGAAAAATACGATAATGGGACTATATACTTGATTTTATATGTAATAACTGCAGTTAGAATCATATATGCTCAATAATGGAAGTGTGATGAGATCCCAACAGATGAGAATGTAATTAAGAAGATACTAAAATGTGCAGAAATTGATAAATTAATGCTTCCTATTGAGGACAAAGAAGCAACTAAATATTTTTTGACATGGGACTCATTTTATTGATGGTTAGACAATAAAAACAGAAGTTAGAAAGAATAAAAAGGATAAATGTTAAAATGGGAATTTGTTAAAATGGACAAACAAAATATTATTCTTACTTCAGTATTAATGTTATTGTGATATGTCATCTGATTATGATCACCTAAAAACAATTCTACCCAGACAATTGTTTGATTGAAGTGGTACTTTTATGTATTATATTAATAAAACAAATAAAACTTTAAAAAAGATCTTACTATTTTTTTTGCTTATTTAACATTTACTTCTAATCTGTCTTTTACAGTTATGTTTTTGGTAGGTTGGGTTATAGTTTCTTTATGCATTTTAACAAAGTTTTTATTTTTTTACAACAAACATACGAACAAAACATAAAAACATAAAACCATCTTTCAATTATATACATACAGTGTGTTAGTTGGTTACAATCTTTTGTGCTATCCTTTTTTTACCATTACTCACGAGTTATATAAATTCTCACCTTATCGATCTAGCTTGTGCTTATATAATATCAATGTTTAAACATCGCAGCGGTACAGCACAAGATCTTTAAGCTCTAAGATCGCTGCTGATATCTCCATTGCAGTACAGTCCCAACGGATCTAAACCATCCTGTAGGGACTGTGACAGAGGAGGGAACATCCTGTCAATCCCAGGGACATCACAAAGTCCAGGAGAAGCCCTTTTTTCCCCACAGTGGAGAGGCAGCCATTAAAGCTGCTGAAGTTGGGAAGCTCCGGAACGGAAGAAATCTGGAAAGAAAGTGTGTCAGTTTGGTGAGATAATTTTCTACTTATTTTTTTCTGGAGAGAACATCCTAAAAGACTAAAAATTAAATTTAAAAGTGAAGATAAAAGTGCTCAAGTGGCGAGATTAAGCACAAATTAAACCTGAAGGTTTTTTTTTCTTTTTATTAGAACTTTGGATTTTGTTAAAACTTTTTAACTTTTAAACTGGACTGGTCTTTCCTTTTTAATTTTTATTTTTTCCCCTTCAAAATAACTCTTTGGAAAAGTTTTTTATTCTCTTGCTTTTTCTTTTTAATAATTTTAGATTCTTTGTATTTTTTATTATTCCTGATTTTAATATTAGAGGGGAAGGGAAAGGAAAGGGAAATAACTAGCGCTGCCACCTGGAGGCTTCGATACATTGTTTTCCTTTCTTTCTTTCTTGTTGATACATTTGCTGTTATACTCAAGGACTCTATGCTTTTCATTGAAAAGATAGTGGGAAGAGCATGTAGATTGTTTGCAGGTGCTCTTCTGTGGAACTACTGATAGCTGGACTCTGGATTTGAAATTGAAGAAAGAAGATTGAAGTGACCTTGAAAAGAGAACTGGAAATTTTGTTTTTTGATTTAGTAAAGAGCCTCAAACATATAGTGGCAGTGCTTTGCTTATTGACAGAATTGCATTTTCTCTTTCCTTTTTGTCTATTCCCCTCCCCCAGTTGGATTTTTATATTTGGACTTATGTAAGAATAAGACTACTTCCCCCCCCCCTTTGTTTTACCTCTTAGGCAAGGGGAATATACAGATTTCTGTCTTTTTAAATCTTTTCTTAATTTTTTAATTTTTTCATCCTTTTTCCATTTTATATATTTTTTCTTTTTTTTCCTTTTTTCCTACATAATTGGAACCAATTGGATTAAGGTATTCAAGTGCATGAAGATTTTTCCCTTCCCTCTTTTTTTTTATTTTTTTTACTAGAGTGGCAATTGCCTGCTCCTGCTGTTTCTTTTCAATTTTTCTATTCTACTTTAAGATGAGCAGAAAAATACCAGCCTCAACTTCTTCAATCCTGACTTCTTCTTCCTCACCATCTGGAGGACAACCATCAATACAGGTGATGTTACAACAAGAGAAGGAGAAAGAAGTGACACTGCAGATGATTATGCAAGGAATTCAAAAGATACAAGTAAAACAGATAATATTGAAAAGAGAACAGAGAATATTGAGCAAAGAACGGAAAAGATGGATGAAAAAATAGAAAATATTCAACAGATGACGATGCAATACGAGGACAGAATTAAGAAAATTGAAGAACAAGATGTACAAAGAGATAAGAAGATTGGAGATATGGATACCTGATTGAGTGAAGTGGAAAGAGATAGGGGCAGATCTCTGCAATCATTGGGATGGGACATTGATAGATCAGAATTCTATCTTAGATTTCAAAATATAGAAGAAAAGGGTGAAAACCTTGCTGAAATGATGACAGAAATCCTGGCAGAAGCATTAGAGGTAACTAAAGAGAAGAAGATGGATGGAATGAATGAGGTTTTTCATGTTTATACAAGATATGTGATGAGAAATAAACTGCCAGGAGAAGTTCATATCAGATTTACTAAGAAAATAATAAAATAACAAATACTGCAGGCGGCAAGAGAAAAAACCCTAAAGTACAAAGATAAAGAAATAGTGGTACTGAAACAGGTACCGAGAAGAGTGAGAGAGATAAGAAGAGAATATATATTTTTGACCAAAGAGTTACTTAAGAGAGGAATAAATTACAGATGGCTAATACCCGAAGGGCTCGTGTTTATTTGGCAGGAACAAAGACACAGAATTGATACAGCTGAAAAAGCCGACTGCAGCTCAGAAGTGGTATTCAGCAGGTTCTGACCAGTTCTGGAGAACCAGTAACAGAAATTTTGAATAGTTCAGAGAACTGGCAAATACCACCTCTCACTGCCCCCGCCCCTATCTATTCTTTGCCTCTGGAGTCCCAGCTGATCAGCTAGATCTTCTTTTGTTGCCCTGCACAAGGGAATGGAACTAGAAAGCAGATTAGTGAGGTGAGGAGGGAATGAGGATTTTACAGTATCCTTCCCCTGCCACACCCACCAAGAGATGCCCACCAAGCCACTCCCACGGAACCGGTAGTAAAAAATTTTTGAATCCCACCACTGAGGCAGCTGCCCCAGATTAACCTACTGCTGGTATAGTACAAAATATATTTATATGTAAATACATATTTTCCTGCACCATTCTCCAACCATCAGGAATAGATGTTTATACCATTCTATACTATATAGATGTTTGTACCATTCTGGAATCACTTCTTGAACTGTGGAATTTACATTCCACTTTATTGATTTAATAGCTGAGGGCATCTGCAGAATGTTGTTATTGTTGCTGTCATTGTTGGTATACATGAAAAAAACTAAAGAAAGAGAGAGCAAAAGACAGAAGTGATATGAATATGGCCTTTATAGCTCCTCTGTGATTGGGACACGATCTTCTTATATCTTGGGGAAGACAAAAGTTAAGAAATTGATTAATTTTACAGTTGATTTATTTTATGTTAATGAATGCCCTATAGATCTGAGATGTTTTGATAATATATACACCTGGAATGTCTCCATGTATATGGAGGTATCTGCTTCTCTTCTCTTCATTTTATAAAATTAATTATACTTGCTTATGACATTTATAATAACTCATAATAAAAAAGCTCAGTGGTACATGAAACAATCAAGCTGATATAAAATTTTCATGCAGAAACAAAAGTGACAGCTCCTTATTTTAATACATTTATATTCAGTTTTAGGCAGCCTTTACAGAAGGGATTTGTTGTAAGAGAATGAATAGGCAGCCTTTACAGAAGGGATTTGTTGTAAGAGAATGAATAGGTTACCTTTAAAAAAAGAACAAATACTATTTCCCTATTTCCAATTAAAGTATAAGAAAAAATTTCTGCTAAAATATTGCTATCTATCCCAAATGATTTTTAAAAATAATGAGAAAATTCTTATTCACCAAGAGTCTGACAGGTAGAAAATACTGAGGCTGTCAAAGTGTTCACCAAAAGTAATTCATAGTAAAACGTTATATAATTATTCTATCTATTGTTAAATAAATCTAATAACACTTAATGGATGATAATAATATTACAGATTCAATTACCTTTCTAAAGATTGTAAACATGAAATGAAAAAATATGTAAATGGAAGGGCAATTTATAATTATATGTACTTAGTAGTGGTTTCAATCCTTTAAGTGCCACAGGAGATGCATACAATTATATGCAAGGAAAGAATAAAAAATATCTGCCTTCTAAAATTCATCACTGTTAAAAAATGACAATCTCCAACACTGCTACTATTTTGCCCAATATCTGAGAAAAGTTTATTACTCTTGCTGTCAGTATCATCATTACAGGCAATTGTATATTTACCAATTTCACTATGCATCTTTTAAACCTAAGCAATATGCTAGTAAAAAATATCTCATTCACAACAGACAGCAAGTTTTCCTGGTGATTTTTTTATTCCAGCAAGTCAATTTTTAAAGTATCAGCATACACCTATCAATGGCATCCAAAAAATCATACAATGATGACCAGAGACAAGATCTCTAGCACAGTGGTTGCCAACTGGTGGGCCGTGGACCACTGGTGGTCCATGAGAAAATTTTGGTGATCCCCAGAGAAATGTTCCCCCCAAAGCATCCCCACAAAGTACACTGCTCAAAAAAATAAAGGGAACACTTAAACAACACAATGTAACTCCAAGTCAATCACACTTCTGTGAAATCGAACTGTCCACTTAGGTAGCAACACTGATTGACAATCAATTTCACATGCTGTTGTGCAAATGGAATAGACAACAGGTGGAAAGCATAGGCAGTTAGCAAGACATCCCCAATAAAGGAGTGGTTCTGCAGGTGGTGACCACAGACCATTTCTCAATCCCTATGCTTTCTGGCTGATAGTTTGGTCACCTTTGAATGCTGGAGGTGTTTTCACTCTAGTAGTAGCATGAGATGGAGTCTACAATCCACACAAGTGGCTCAGGTAGTGCAGCTCATCCAGGATGGCACATCAATGTGAGCTGTGGCAAGAAGGTTTGCTGTGTCTGTCAGCATAGTGTCCAGAGCATGAAGGCACTACCAGGAGACAGACCAGTACATCAGGAGATGTGGAGGAGGCTGTAGGAGGGCAACAACCCAGCATCAGGACCACTACTTCCACCTTTGTGCAAGGAGGGACAGGAGGAGCACTGCCAGAGCCCTGCAAAATGACCTCCAGTGGGCCACAAATGTCCATGTGGCTGCTCAAACGGTCAGAAACAGACTCCATGAGGGTGGTATGAGGGCCCAACGTCCACAGGTGTGGGGTTGTGCTTACAGCCCAACACTGTGCAGGACGTTTAACATATGCCAGAGAACACCAAGATTGGCAAATTTGCCACTGGCGCCCTGTGCTCTTCACAGATGAAAGCAGGTTCACACTGAGCACATGTGACAGACGTGACAGGGTCTGGAGATGCCATGGAGAATGTTCTGCTGCCTGCAACATCCTCCAGCATGACTGGTTTGGCAGTGGGTGGTGTGGGGTGGCATTTCTTTAGGGGGCTGCACAGCCCTCCATGTGCTTGCCAGAGGTAGCCTGACTGCCATTAGGTACGGAGATGAGATCCTCAGACCCCTTGTGAGACCATATGCTGGTGCGGTTGGCACTGGGTTCCTCCTAATGCAAGACAATGCTAGATTTCATGTGGCTGGAGTGTGTCAGCAGTTCTTGCAAGACAAAGGCATTGATGCTATGGACTGGCCCGCCAGTTCCCCAGACCTGAATCCAATTGAGCACATCTGGGACATCATGTCTCGCTCCATCCACCAACGCCACTTTGCACCACAGACTGTCCAGGAATTGGGTTAGTCTAGGTGTGGGAGGAGCTTTAGTCTAGGTGTGGGAGGAGACCCCCCAGGAGACCATCCGCCACCTCATCAGGAGCATGCCCAGGCATTGTAGGGAGATCATACAGGCACGTGGAGGCCACACACACTACTGAGCCTTATTTTGACTTGTTTTAAGGACATTACATCAAAGTTGGATCAGCCTGTAGTGTTTTTTTCCACTTTAATTTTGAGTGTAACTCCAAATCCAGAACTCCATGGGTTGCTAAATTTTATTTCCATTGATAATTTTGTGTGATTTTGTTGTCAGCACATTCAACTAAGTAATGAACAAAGTGTTTAATAAGAATATTTCATTCATTCAGATCTAGGATGTCTTATTTTTGTGTTCCCTTTATTTTTTTGAGCAGTGTTATTAATCCAGGCTGCACGGAAACACAAGGCTGCACCACCCACATGGCCTGCTCACCTGTTGGCCTCCACCCTTCGGCCGAGTGCAAACCTTATTTTGCGTGCTGGAACTGGAAGGTAAGACCAATGGCAAGGGAGGGAAATCTGCCCCAAGGTGGCTTCCTGACACTGGTGGGAAAGTCGGTCCCATATTCCAGAGCTGCAGTAGCCACAGGACTGGCCTGTGCACTGGCCTGCCATGGGTGAGTTGCTCCACGATGACCAAAGGGCCAGTCTTGTGAGTACTGCAGCTCTGGAATATGTTGAGAAAGCACCAGGTCCAGATGGTCTGCCAATGGAATTTTACAAGACTTTTCAGAAAATATTGAATCTTCATCTTTTAGAAGTTATGGATGAAATTATGTTGAAAAAAAGAATACCAAAAACATGGTCAGAAGCATATATTATACCAAAGGAAGGTACAGACCTGCAGCAAGTTAAAAATTATAGATCTATATCTCTGTTGAACTCAGACTATAAAATATTTGCTTCAATTTTGGCAGAAAGACTAAAAAGAAATAATTTTATTCATACTGATCAAAATGGATTTCTGCTAAAGAGACAAATCAAAGACAATGTGAGAATTATTTTGGATACTCTGGAATATTATGAAGCACACCCTGAGAAGCAAATGGCCTTGATGTTTTTAGATACACAAAAAGCCTTTGACAATGTGAGTTGATACAAATCGGCTTTGGTAAAAAAATTATCCAAGCCATTGAAACAATATACCATGAACAAACTGCAAAGGTGATGGTGAATGGAGAATTAACAGAATCTATAGATATAAGAAAAGGGACAAGGCAAGGCTGTCCATTGTCGCCTGCTGTTTGTGTTAACATTGGAAGCGTTGAACAGAAGAGAAGAGAAGAGAAGAAAGAGAGAAGAAAGAGAAATAAAAGGAATGAAAATTAAAAAGGAGGAATATAAATTGCAAACTTTTGCAGATGTCCTGGTATTTATATTAGAAGACCCATTGGAAACAGCACCCAAATTAATAGAAAAAATAGAAGAATATGGAAAAGTAGCAGGTTGAGAATAAATAAAGACAAAACAAAGATATTAACAAAGAATATGTTAGCTAGATGAAAGAAAGAGTTGGAAGAATTTCAGTTGGACTGCCACAGGATTCACAATTCGTTCAATTGAGAAAGGTCCAACATACTTAGGTCCAAGCTTTTTTGACTTTTGTGTGGTCAGCAAATATCTGGTGGATAAAAAGACCTTGTCACCCACTTGATATGGTTTTTGTGGAGTTCTCTTTTTATCTGCAAATTTTTTATGGGCTTGATGAACATCATCTAATGCTTTATGGGTAACCAGCCGGGTAAGCTGGAGCTGTGTTATCCATTCATCTAATGACTGAATGTTAGGTTTCTCCTGTGGAAGCTCGGGTATGGGTACAAAGTCTTGTCCCAAGGTCACTTTAAATGGAGTAAACCCAGTACTACTATGTACCAAATTGTTATATGCCACCTCAGCAAATGGCAATAGGTCAGCCCAATTATCTTGCTGATAATTTATATAACATCAAAGATATTGCTCCAATACTGAGTTAGTTCTCTCACAAACCCCATTGGTTTGTGTGTGGTGCACATAGCTTAAGCCCTGGGTGGAGCCCAATAACTTCAGGAACTCCTTCCAAATGTTTGAGGTAAACTGGACATCCCTGTCTGAGATTATGCGTTCAGGAACCCCATGTAACCTGTAGATATGTAAAATAAACAGTTTAGCCAACATTTTCGCAGATGGGATTTTCGGACAAGATATGAAATGTACCTGTTTGGAAAACAAATCGGTTACTACCCAAATAACTGTATTCGCCCCACTTTCAGGTAATTCCACTATAAAATCCATAGAAATTTCCTTCCATGGAGCAGTTGGTCTAGCCACATTTGGTTTACCAGGAGGCCGTTTGGCTGAGGCACAGATAGGACAGCTGGTCACATAAGTCTCAATGTCCTTTTTCAAGGTAGGCCACCAAAATTGCCTTTTAACCAAGTGTAAGGTCTTCATGAATCCAAAATATCCAGCAGCTTTAGAGTGTTTAGCTTGCTGTAATATTTAGTTTCTCAGTTTTGCTGGCACATATAATTTGCCCCCCTCCATGCCAATCCATCTCTAACTGTACAGTTATTTGAGTGAGCAAGGAACCAATGATCAAGTTTTAGAGCTTCTTTTAATTGTGCAGTTAAATCATTTGATAAATCAATTTCCTTCTTTTTCTGGGCTCTGGTAACCACTGGAGCTGCCAACTGTTTGAGACAATAGGCTGTACAATTGTTTAAACAATAGGCCATACCACTTCTTGGCGAACAATATTATATTGAGGTAATCTATTAAAGCATCTGCCATGAAGTTCTTCCCCCCTGAAATGTACTTCAATGAAAAATTAAAGCACTTAAAGCACTGCACCCAGTGAACTTGCTTGGAAGACAGCTTCTGAGGAGTTTTCAAAGTCTCCAAATTTTTATGATCCATCCACACCTCAAATGGGTGTTTTGCCTCTTCTAAGAAATGCCTCCAGGTTAACAGAGCCTACTGAATTGCAAAAGCTTCTTTTTCCCAGATGGCCCATCTTCTTTTGGTCTCAGTTAGTTTACGGGAAGTATGTGCATACAGTTGCAGAGTCCCTGTCTTATTTGCTTGTAGTAACACCACCCCGACTGCTACATCACTCACATCGGCTTGGATTACAAAAGGAGCATCCATGTCTGGGTGCTTGAGTACTGGTTCAGCAGCAAACAGTCATTTCAGCTTTTCAAAAGTGGCTTGACATGCCATGGACCACTCCACTGGTTTACTAGACTTCGGTTTCACCTGCCCTTTGGTTTTTAGGAGATTTGTGATAGGCATTGCAATCTTCACAAAAGCAGGGATAAATTGACAGTAAAAATTAGCAAATCCCAAGAAACTTTGAAGTTGTTTCCTGGTGCGGGGAGGGGCCCATTCCAAAACGGCACAAACTTTCCCCAGATCCATTTCTATGCCATCATGTGATATGCGATAGCCTAAATATTCAATTTTTTCCTGGTGGAATTCACACTTGGACAACTTTATGTACAGCTCAGCAGCTCGAAGTTTTTCCAGAACTGACCACACTAGTTTCACATGTTCATCACAAGTCTCTGTGTAGATAAGAATATCAAGATAAATCAACAACCCTTTGTATAAATGTTCATGCAACACCTGATTGATCATTTGCATGATTACTGCAGGGGCCCCCTGTAGGCAAAATGGAAGAACCTTGAATTGGAAACAGCCCATTGGGCAGTCAAAAGCAGTTTTCCATTCATCCCCTTCCTTAATTCGAACTTGGTAGTATGCTTCTCTCAGGTCTAGTTTTGTAAAATTTTTCCCTTTGGCAAGTGGGCCAACATATCCTTCATCAAGGGGAGGGGGTACACGTTCTCCACCAAAATTGTGTTGAGGTTTCTATAGTCCACACATAAGCAAAGAGAGCAATCTTTCTTCTCATTGAACAATACTGGGGCTGCTACTCAGGATCTAGCAGGTTGAATGAAACCACATTCCAAATTTTTATCGATAAATGACCACAGCTCTTCTAGCTCCCACGGTGTCATCGAATACAGTTTCGGTTTTGGGGGTTTCACTCCTGGCAAAATTTCAATGCTGCAATCTGTTGAGCGAGGGGGGGGGGAACTCATCCGAGGCCTTTTCACTGAATAGCTCCTTTAAGTCCCAATATTCCTTTGGTATTTTCTCCTCCCCCTCAGACTCTCATTGCCAGTGGAGGCCAGCTCAGTGGGATTCTTGAGTTTCGGTTGAGATTGCCCCTCTCCTTCTGGGAGTTGGTCAGTACATATGCACAATGATCCCCTCCTCCAATCAATGTGGGGGTTCCATTTCCGGAGCCAGGGCAAACCCAGTATTAAGGGGCGCTCCATCCCAGGAGCCACAATAAAACACAAAGTCTCTCTATGGTTCCCCAACGTCATTTCTACTGGTTCCATTATGAAATGTGCAGGACCACCCCATCTACTGATCCATCCAGTTGGCAAAAGGCTATGGGCGTTTTTAAAGTCCATTTAAGCCCATTTTCTCTACTATCTCTGAGCTGATTATACACCTTGTGCACCCAGAGTCTAACAATGCCAACATTTCCCCTTTGGCTCCTGATGTGGGTACCCTTAATCTCACTGGAATAGTCATAGGGCTCTTGAGTCATCTTCTGATTCAGATTCACTCTCTTCAAAAGAGGTTGGAGTTCCCAGCTCCTCTCCTTTTGGAGGGGCGATCTCTACAACCTCCTACACTTTAAGCACTGTTTCATGAGGCTTTGCTGAGGGTTTTTCAGGTTTTCTTACTCCTCCTGGCACCCTCTTTGGCTCTAGCTTGGCACAGCAGTCTGCAGCCTGGTGACCTTCCTTCCTACATCGGAAGCATGCAGTGATCTTGGGTTTTGCCACCATTCCTCCCTTTTGAGGTTTTAAGGCTTCTCGAGGGCTGATGGGGGAGGACTTGCTCCAGCCAAGACCCACCCAGCGTCTGTTTCAGGTCAGATCAATTTCCACCTCTGCGGCCAGCACGTACCACAGCTGCAGCTCATGGGGTCTCTTCTGGCAATACAGCTTTGATATACATCTTCATTCAACCCATCTTTAAAAGCTTCTACCAGGGCTCCCTGGGACCAGCCTCGAATATGACATGCCAGCTCTCTAAATTCCTGAGTGTAGTCGGCCACTGATCTCCGCCCCTGATTTATGGTCTTCATCCTAATTCTGGCCTTACGTTCAGCAAGTGGGTTTTCAAACCTGGCCCGCAGCGCAGTCATGAACAGGTCATAATTCATCAGCTGGGGGGCATTATCATTATGCAAAGTCACCATCCACTTTTCAGCTGTTCCCTCCAGAGCCCTTGTAACACATCTAACTTTGGCTGCTTCTGAGGAAAAATCTCCTCCATATTCCTCCATATGGCTCCAGGAAGAATCCTAACTTGTGCCAGGAAGAATCCTAACTCCTTGGGATCCCTCCCATATTTTACTTCCAACAGAGGCACCTTTGGAGTTCGGCGCCTTCTAGCAATTAGTCCCCCCGCTGGGGGGCCCTGGGCTGCTACTGTTGCGCCAGCCCAGGTTGATTTATGGGGGTGGCTGCTCTGATTCTTCTGGCTGGGGCTGCCTCCCCCTCCTCTCCCTCATACCTTTGATCAGTTTGAGGTTCTCCGATAGCTTCATTTAAAAGATGCATGGCTTGAGTTAGTAAAAAATTCTTTCTTTCCTTCTCTTGCCATCGCTCTTCTCTTCCACGCCGATGGGTAGTGGTCACTCCTGGAGGAGGCTTTTCCTCAGGATCCTTCCAGCCAACTCCCAGGGACCATTTGCGTTTTACAGCTGGTTTTTCACCAAGACTTAATTCTGCTAACAAGTCGGCTTCCCCTGCCGCCTTTAACAGCAGGGAATCTTGTCTTCCAGTTGCTCCCAGGTCTTCTTGGTCGCTGGCTGGATTTGACATTGTGTTCAGACCTCCTTGGAAGAAAATTTATTAATTCTCCGGGTGGGCTGGTAACGTGGAGATTCAGAATAATGTCAACTGGTGCTCCATTCAAAATCCAAGAAAGAAATATTTAGACTCCTTTAATGAGAGAAAAGATATCTTCTACTGGAAATCAAGTGGTAGCAAGAAAAGAATTCTGAATCTGAGAAAATGGGTGCGTAAATCACATATACAAAGTAATGGCAATGTTCCCACCTCCAATAGTTCAATTTGCTCATCCAATTAAAAGTTGTGTATATCATCATGTGGGCATCTCCAGGGGGTGATGAGGCCTCTGTCCGTTGACCTTGACATATTTTGTTAAAGAGTTGCAGCTGTGCATAGCATAGGATAGAAGCCTAAGCAAGAATCTACCCCCCCCCCAGCTTATACAGTTCTGTTTTGTACACCTCCAGCTCACTTCCCATAACCATATCCCGCCTCCTCCCCCCGTTACTTATGACAGCCGAAGGATGCAAAGCAAAGGGAGAAAATCTTGAGGGTTGACACACTGGTTCCATTCATAGCCTGATTGCTTCAAGCCATAAAGACTTTTTAAATCTCCAGCAATCAGTTTTGTTATCAGTTTTTATTCCTAAAGTCTTCTTTAAATATATAGTATGTTGCAACGGTGCATGAAGATATGCCGTCTAAATGGTTATGCACATCTAAATGGTTTATTCTGTATTCTTCTTAGCTGCCCACACTAATGCTGCTCGTAATGTGGTAGCCTTCAGACTAGGTGCAAACACCTCACCATAGTCATTGGCTGACTGATCAAACCCTTGTGCTACTAACCTGGCTTTATGGGTAACAGTCCCATCCACACCTGTCTTAATTTTATAGATCCACTTACACCCTATGGCATGCTTACCTGGTGGTAACCTGAGATTTTCATATACCTCCAAACTTTGTAAAGATATCAGTTCCTTATCCATTGCTTCCTGCCAAGTAGCCTGATCCTTAGCACGATACAGTTTCAGTTCATTATAGCTACTAGGAACTGTATTTACCTGGCATACAATACTAGCCTGATATCTATCTGGTGGTCATGTTACATGGTTGAACGTCTAGGCAACTGGTGGACTCTCCTGTTCCATCTGCTCCTGTTCTTCTACCTCCTCCTGTGCCTGTTCTTCCTCTTTAATGGCTATTGGTGGTTTAACAATTTCATCATTAGGGACTACTTGGGTGTAAATAACTACATCATTGTTGGATTCTTGTTCTAGTTTATTCCACCAAGAAATTTAGCACTCAAGAAATTTAGCACTAGCGCTACAGTAAATATTAGTTGTGCCTTGATCCCAAAATCGAAACGATCTATGGTTTGCCTCATAACTTACAAAAAATAACTTCCTATCTCTATGTTGCCCTTTCAGTCTTATGCTGTGTAGAAAACTTAAATTTGGTTTTCTGCCATGCCAACAAGTGAATGGCAATTCACCAGTTGTTGTGTTCACGACATTGTTTAACACATGGTTGCTACACATTATGGCCTCACCCCACAGTGTTTCAGGCAAACCTGAGTCAGATAACATAGTGTGAGCCATGGCTTGTAATGTTTGCCCTCTTCATTCTGTAAACGAATTATGTTATGGCCTATAAGGTGCAGAATGCTTATGCTTGATACCAGCCAATTTTAACATCATTTGGAATCTATTGTTAATAAACTCAGTTCTCCTTATGTTTCATTTTTCTCTCTGCAAAACTTAGCTAATTAAAGAAATGTTGGGACGTTTCTGTTTTGTTTTTCATTAAATAGCAGAAATCGTACCATGAGTCCATTATACTCAAAACATAGCAGGCACCTCCCAAACTGGGTTTCTTAGGACCAATTATGTCAGCAAAAACAACCTCTAAAAGTTATTTGGTCTTAAACCCATTCAGTCTGTTTGCTAGTGTAACCTTGCTTTTCTCCTGGTTACAGGCACTACAGTTTAAATAATTGCTACAGGGTTTTAATTTTACTCCCTTTAACAATTTAAGTTTGTTTCAGCATTTTGAAATTAATGTGCCCCGGACATCTATGCAGAAATGTATACTGTCATGTGGCTTAACATTGTTATAAACCAAGTTAGCCATCTGCAATTGGTCATTATGTATAACATATAAATCATTCTCCAAATTAGCAGAAACACTTTTACCCTATTTCTCTATTATACAGTTATCTCCCCTAAAGGTTACTACATAACCAAGATGAACTAAAGCCTTTATTGATAACAAATTAACTTTCAGTTTAGGTACATATAACATAGATAAATGCTCATTTACACATGAACAATACGCAGTACCTTCACCAGATGCTTTCATCTTCCATCCATTTGCCAATGATACATGTTTCTTACTTGTGGACATGTTTACAAATCTCTATTTTTAGTATTGCACTGAGCTGCTCCACTATCAACTACCCACAAATCATGGTTTACAGTTTAATTGCTAGACATAGCTAAATTAACATTCTTCTTAGCCTTCTGGTGATTATCAGTATTCTGTCGCATGCCCTTCTTACAGAATCTAGCTATATGTCCCCTAGCCTCACAAGAAAAACATTTCCTAACAGTATAGGCATTTGAAGACAAATCTTCTTCTTGTGGTAGTTTTTCTCTCAGTTGGTCTCTTTCCAGCCTTTTTCTTGCCTCTTCTAACAATCATCCAGTTATGTCAGTCAATGTCAGTTCATTTCTGGTCAGGACTTCCAGTGAAGATATGTAATCATCATAACTTTCATCCAATGAGGAAAGAATGATGTAAACCTGATGCAGCTCTGAAAAAATCAGTTCCTTTTCATGTAGCTCTTGAAAAATTCTTTTCATGAAGTTCAAATGTGCTAACATATGCTAACATATCTCCACCTTTCAGAAGATGTGCTCTAAACAGTTTATGTGTAAGATGTATGTGTGCACCTACACTGTCACAAACATAAATCCTCTTCAAATTCTCCCAACACCTAGCAGCTAATTTGGGGGCATCATCTTCATTATTTGGATCCCAAGCATTTATATCTGGTGGATCCTGAACTGCAGCCCATTACCCTTCCCTACACAGAAGTAGACTGCACTTCATAGACCAGGAAATATAGTTTGTTCCATTGAACTGGGTTATCAGTGCTAGACTTGTTGATGTGTCTTGTGCCATCTTTACCAGGACAGTAACCCACAATTAAACAGTAAACAGCTGTCTGTATATGGTACAGTGTATTCACACTAACTCAGTTTTCTGAGTCTGGCATGAACTGGGCCGATAACCAGTGTTGAGGTATTCCCCATTAGGAGAATGAGTACACTCCAGAAAACATAGTGAGAGTGATGTTGAATAACAGACAACCAGCATACAGATACACTGAATAGTAAAATGTATGTTTTACTTCCAGTAAACGGGTAAACAAAGTCCAACAAACAGTCCAAATCATACACGGTTAAAGCAGTTACTATGGGATAATCCAAAAACAAAGTCAAGTAGCATAAACAGAGTTCAGTAAACGGAGTTTGCTAACAGTTGCAAAAACTCACAGCAATCCAAGTAGAATGATGATCAGGCAAATACGGCAAAACAGGAAATGCAAGGAGAAAGAAACCAGGTATCTGGCTCCATCTTATGGCCATTGGAGGAACCTCAGCCAATCACAATTACATCATTCTCTTAAAGAAATAACATTAAATAACTATCTTGGTTATATATTGCCAACCGAACTGTTAGGTGACTGTCATTCCTAACAACTGCAGTAAGTTAGGAAAAATGCCATACATTATATTTGAGCTGGCAATGAAATGTTATTGAATGCAGCACACAGCATTCTCAGTTGGCACAAAGCAGACACATTAGTCATATTCTAGTTCGCGTGGCATTGAGGAAAACAGTGCTAGGCTATTTAGCTAGCTAAAATAATAGATGCCACTTGCTGTTCCTGCCAAATTTTATTCTTCAAAAGTTAAATGTTGCCTCATGTTTAATATCATCCCAGCATTGTTACCTATGAGAACAGAACCTATGTTGATTGCAAGCAAACAGGTATCCTTACCCATTATATAAATTATGCCTGCCTTCACAATATGACTGAATAGGCAATAGGATACATTTATGAGAAGTTTGGGAAAAAAATGCCTGAAGATGGAATGCAATAGCCATCCAGATAAATATGTGACAGCTAGGATTATAATGTGAATAATAAAGCTTGTTCTCTTAGTCTTTTGTAGTCAAGACCTCTGGGTTAATTTTTTATGTATTTATGAAATAGATAATTACATGACAAGACAATGTATAGCAAGTATTTTTAAAGTATAGTTTAAAATAAAAACATTGTTGATAATATTGCTTATAGAAGATCAGCATTTAAATTCATTAACTTCAAAGCAGAAAGTATTGTTTTCTTTGTTAAGAAGTTTGGAAATAGGATATAAAAGAGATATTCAAAGAAGCATTAAGGCTTGGAATTGCCATTCCATATATCTGAATAATATGGCCTCAACATGAATGAAGCACAATCCCCATCATCAGCACCACAATCTCTTTTCAAACACTCCAATCTTTCATGTCTTTATTTTCCTTCTCCATTTCTAGAGTTTGTAAGGCAAAGCTAGGCTCCACCATTTTTTCTAGAACATTTTTGGAAATCATATATAATGTATGAATAAATCAAAAGAGCATGCCAATTGCAGATTTTGATAAAACAATCTTTTCCAATATTCAGAATCAGATGTAAGGTAATGGGGCCTGATGTAGAATCCAATAATAGCCATTATTCCTTCTGGTTTTGCATTGCATCTATGATAAGGCACATAAAGGTTTTTTCCAAATGCAACACCTGTAAAAAAAATTGCAATCAAAAATTGAATAATTTGAGATAATTGCAGTTGTGATCCAGAATCTCTGATCAGAACCATACCAAATTGGGAAACTCTATCTAAACTAATTATTTGCAGCTTACTACGGATCTTTCATAGTGTGTTTAGATATCTGCAAAAATCTTTCTTTTCATAAGACTTTTCTGAATATAGAGGATAGTGAGTATAAAAATTTCTTTTACAGGATAACAAAATAATTTCATAGCCCCCAGAATAGCAGACTTGCAGCACAAACAGTCAAAGATAAGGTATTTAAAATCCAATTTAATCTGATGTTGAAATTTAAAATGATACATGAATCGTTTTCAGCAAACTTTAAAGACTAACTAAAGTTAGTACAAAGTTAGTACCTAAAGTTAGTAATTAGTAACTAAAGTTAGTAATACTGTACAATTTGTTAATTATACAAATAATATTTTGAATTATACTTATTAATCTTATTTTATACCTCATCTTTCTTTCATTTCAGAGTCTTGTAAATTTAGAGACAATGACTTTTCCAAGGACTTTCGCTGAGGCCTGGTATAACGAATTGTTTGCTATCCCTCAAAATAATCATAGAGATTCATGTAATTCAATCTTTCCCAACCAAATATTGTACCTTCCAGTTACAAACCCCATAATGTCTCAGCAAAATGTTCTGCAAAACTATGAGTTATGTGCCCAAAGTCCAACATATTTGAAGGATAGTAATTTGGGAATGTTGCCAAAATGCATGTACGTACATAGAATAGTAGAGAGATCTTACTTTTAATTCATGATGCAGGTCAAATTGAAATAAAATGTAATTTAGTTAATATGTCTAGAGCACATGGTAGCCTGCAATACCTATGTAGAACCAAACAAACTGAGTTAAACAGCTGTTGTTTAAAAGATTTACTATGAGCTCTGTCAAGTACCACAGAGCCTATTTATGGCCGGGAAAGTTTATTGTACAATAGCTGCCTGGGCATTAGTTCCATTAGAACCACAAAGATCACCAAGAGCCAACCTCACTGCATAAAATATAGCATCCATTTATCAAGAAAATAATGAAAAACATAGTAGTTCCAAAACCAAGGTGGATTTGTCTAGTAATTTATCTAATATAGCATCATTCTCCCTCTTTCCCCATATTCACAATATGTAAAATTTACTCTCTGGGGTATCACATACCTTTTCATTGTCAGCTGATAAATTATCTGTGTCACATCCAGCCTTATTAAATAGAATAGTTACTATCTGGAAGGGAAATGATATTAATATATGGTTACATATGCTGTATATAAATAGCCACCTCATAAGCCTTGTTAATGTGTCTGATTTTTACAGGTGATTTATTAATTATAGAAGAAAGCAACAGTTGTGGAGTAGAAGAAAAACACAACATTTTTGGAACATGAATAAGTGGTGTGTGTACATATTTTTATTAGAAGCAATTAAAATAAAATAATTATTTTGTTGTTATTACTAATATGCTTTAACTTTGGCTAGTTTTATAATCTAATTAACCTTATTTTGGATTACATGAACCATTTTCTAAATTGTTACATTGTGTGCCCATGGGCAAAATTAAAAAGGGAATATGGAATTGTCAAAGTCTAAACCAAATCTTACACTTGGAACAATTGATTTCAACTAGCCATTTATTACTGAATGAAAAAAATCAGAATGTTACACATTTATTAATTGATTTCTACTTTCTCTTGGAGGTTACTCTTTACAATTGGTCACATGTGGTGTTGCATACATTACTCTCAAAATTAAATAACATTTAAGATATCTTCTTACTGTGCCAAATTTCAAACACACTTGGAGAGAGGCAATCCTTTCAAAGGAATTTTCCACCTTATTAAAGAATTTTAGTTCTTAGAGTGAGAGAAAATGTTTTGCTAATTAGTGTTCAGTCGAAGATTAAATGAAAACAAGAAGCAATATAAGAAAACTTCTTAATCGGTCAAATTACAATGGATATATGAAATTGCTTTTATAAATTGCTTCATATCCTTAGAGGGAAAACTGATCACTCAGTTCCTCTCTTTTTCCTTTCTCCCATTCCATTTTTTTTCCTAAGAGGGAATAGTAAATGCAAAGTCACAATACTTTAATGCTTTTTTGAATCTCTCCAGAGAACAACATTGCTCCTGAAGCTTCAAGAAGATATTGTTCCAGTTCTAGTGACTTTGAAGAGAACATCTAGTCTTTCTGAAAAAAGCTAGTTCAGATGAGAATTTAAATAGAAATCTGTAGGAATAAGAAGTACAATATGGAGTTTATTTCCTAGGAAAGCATACAGGAAACACACAAACAATGAACAAAAAACATCCAAATCCTCTATATGGTAATATTATATTGCAAAAGAAGTTTGATCCACTTGAGATTCTCTTCCAAAACTCTGAGTCACAGATGCACGAAAATCTATTCCAACAATCAAATTTGTTATATTAAAACCAAGACCTTCCTGGAAATGGAATTCTAATCTTTCAGTTTGTAGAAGAAATAGCTTCTAATGGAAAAACATCCACTGAAGTATTCTTCTGTTATGTCTTTCTCTCTGAGGGATATGGGCACTTCTCATTAATAGAAGTACATATTTTCTGAAAGAACTGTTCTTTTTCTAACGCGCAAGGACAACTGTTTTTTTTTTTTACTACTTAATCAGCTGCTTTAAATAGCTATGGAAAATGTGGCTCAATTGAGATGATAAAATAGTAATTGTAATTTTGAATAAAAAATACTTCCTCCATTTCTTCACAAAACTGTAGTTATTTTGGACATTTCAGAAAGAAAATAGTATCTTTCAAAAAGAAAAATATAAAGTATTGAATAAAAGAGAAGAAAGAGTATCTTGAAAGGGCATTTTGGGTCTAGGTGTAGGTAGCAATTGATAAAAGCTGTAGGATACAACTTATACAAACATGAAAAATAAGCAAGGAACCTTAATAAAAGTATTAATAAAAATAAAAGTAATTAGTTTTATAATTCTTAATATAGTCATTTTTCTGAGTGAAATATGTGCATTTTAAATGTTTTTAATTGGTGTGGAATTGAGTAAGAAAAGTAATTAAAATCAGTCATGACTTCCTTTTGATGACTTTGTGCAGGAATTCCTGAGCACACATTTAACCAAGGAATTGAAACATAATATTCAACTTTTGATACAATAAAATTTCTGTGAAGAAGTGAGAGGAATCTGAACCATGTCTAGCGTTGCAAACTCCATAAAGTGTAACTACATTTTTGCATGCATTCATGTGCATGGATTATTTTTTTAAATTGCTATCTAATTTAATATTCAGGAATCCAGAAAAAAACAAAAGAAAAACAGAGGGAAAGGGGCAAACGGGGAAATGAAAGATAGAAATGTTAAAAGTCAATAACTATAATACAAGCAAAAAATAGTATTCAATCTTAATCACATGGAGTATTAGCCAACAATTTTTTCCATTATACTGACAGAGAAAATTCATAAGCAAATAGCATACAATACCTTCAAACCAAAATGAGTTATCATTATATTTTCATTGTAAGAGAGCAATCTTTCCTGTTTATCCATACTTGATAAATCAATTGTTCTTCATAAGTGATGAATTCCAAAGTGTTGGTATTTAGTTCAAATTAAAAATGTGTGGATATTAAACCTAATGGCACAATAATGGCAAACCCATATCAGAATCATGTGTCCTTTGCATTATTTCATACTTCTGGCATAATCATTATTTCATACTTCTGGCATAATCTTCCTTTTGATCTTTTTAAATTTTATCTGAGATTCAAATAAGCAAATATAATATATAATTATATATTGTTGTTGAATTAACATTATTTGAAATGCTGTTTAAGAATCTTAACCATTAATTTATGAATATGGATATTTCTATTCTTTATTTAATTTGATGTAGGTGTCATCTGGTTCGAAACTGACTCTAGGTAACTCATAATATAATAAATAATAAAAACACAGTGCAAAACAAGTTTATTCAAAGTTGCAAATAACCAACTTTTAATTGTTTATGTAATAATGAAATAGAGTTGGAAATATCGAAAAAGTACATATCAGTGCTGATAATACATTCAAAACTTTTTTGATGTTTTAATGCATTTGGACAAAACTAGAATATCCAAAGATGCTGATTATATTTCCATTCCATTAGACAATCCAAATTAATGTTGCAATAATTTAGATAACTTAAAATCTTGATTGTCTTAGATGATTTAAAATATTAATATTACCATTAGATTATTAATTAAAATAAATAAATACAGCTTTGATTGTACCTGTCAGACTGAGTCTATGCCAAAGAAATATTTATCATGTGAATAATAGTAAAAATTCCCAACATTTTCCTAATGTGCCTCACTTACAACTTTTAATTCTGGAAATAAAATAGAACCAACTAGAAAGAGGGCTAAGGACTTGCAATGATGGCAGAGAGATCATTATTAATTTTCTGACTGTGTTTATAATAGTTTTTGGTCATTTGGATTCCAATAACTGCATAGTTGAAAATCAGAAAATTGAAGCTCCCATCATAAGATTACTCTAATTTAATTAAAAAAATAAATTATTCCCACAAAAAAATTGAAATATATTAATGAGACAATTCTTTTAAATATATAATCTTGAAATAATATTGATCTTTATCAATATCTTTCCCCATATATCCATTATGATTGTTAAGTATTTATATCATTATTAATCTAATATAGACAGTTTGAAATATTTATATTGAGATATAGAGGCATTTTTCTTGATATAATTATTGGAAAATATTTGAAAGAATTTTTAAACTTTTTCTTGGTATATTAGAGTCTACAGACATGTATAAGATTTACTTTAATTAAATGAGCAAATGACAGATTGGTAAATTTATCCATTATTGTACTATATTAATGTATTTTAGAATTAGAATTCTTTTATTGGCCAAGTGTGATTGTCAAGAATCATTAATAATAGTGATAGGGTACAATAAGCAATCAAATCATATTAGGAAACAGTCAATATAAATCGTAAGGATACAAGTGACAAAGTTACAGTCATACAGTCACAAATGGGAGGGAATGGGTGATAAGGAGTGATGAGAAGATTAATAGTAAAAGTAGTGCAGAATTTGTAAATAGTTGGACAGTGTTGAGGGAATTATTTGTTTAGCAGAGATTTTTCAGGAAAAAACTGTTTTTGTGTCTAGTTTTTCTGGTGTGCAGTGCTCTGTAGCATTGTTTTGAGGGAAGGAGTTTAGCATGCAACATTTATGCTTATCAATAAAACATAATACATATTCAGCATATAATAATGTTTATGTCCAGAATGATATTACACTGCTTGATAAAATAGGCAAATATTAAATAAGAGGACATCCTTGGTGAGTTTAATGAAATGTCTTGAAAAAAGAAGGAAATCGACATTTGACTAAAGCTTATTCATCAAATTTTGAAGTCAATATATCAATATGTTTTCTGCATCCACTGAGACCCTACTTGCTAATCCCCCTTCTCTCTCTGATGTGAATGGGGAAAGTAATTGAATACCTTCAAGTTAATGTTGACTAACTCCTAATGATACCCTGGACAGTCCCTACAGTTTGCTTAGATTTTAGAGATAGTTTACCATTGCGTCCTCTCTAGCCC
Source organism: Pseudonaja textilis (assembly GCF_900518735.1). The sequence goes on along the minus strand of NW_020769421.1, from coordinate 2,126,575 downwards.
TGACACAAAGTGTTCTGATCCAAAGTTCCTCTTTGTACTCAAGGTGAGACTAGAACTCACAGTCCCCTGCTTTCAATATTCCCCAAGGCTTGTCACTTTTCTCTGAAACAAGACTGCAAAGAACCCTTGTCTCTCTTATATAATGGGTAAGAGACAAGGGGGTGAAGAGGGCAAGGAGAAGAATAAGCAAGGGAGAAAGGAAGGGATGAGAAGCCTCAATGGTGTGGAGCAAGATGCAAAGGAACAAAATTCTTTTAGAGATAATGAGTAAACTTTATTGAAAAAGGGATTCTGGAAAGGTACATAAGATTGTTTTTTTATATTTGTATTTAGAAATAATCTTAGAAAATTAGAAACAATATGTAATTTAAAATGTGATAAAATATTTAGTCTAATTTAGTGAAATTTTTGTGAAGAAAAAGAAAGCAATGAAATAAATGAGAGAATTGGAGTAGGAGAAGGGAGAACATTTTAATGAAATAATGAGTTAAAATATGTGATGTGGGGCGGAAATAACTATGGAAAGTATAAGTGTTCCCATAAAGGCATGATATTTAATTGAAAAATAATGTGTAAAGTGGTTAAGATATAAATGAATATTAATATTAATGATTAGATTGTGTAACTCTAGTGAAATTCTTTATGAAGAAAAAGAAGGCAATGAAACAAATGAGAGATTTGAAGTAGGAGAAGGGGGAACATTTTAATGAAATAATGATTTAAAATATGTGATGTGGGGGGGGGGGAATAACTATGGAAAACAGAAGTGTTCCCATAAAAGTATGATATCTAACTGAAAAGCAACGTGTAAAGTGTTTAAGATATAAACGAATACTAATATTAATGATTAGATTTGTATTGGCATTGATAATAAAAAATTTGTATAATTTTAGAATGTACTAAACAGGTTCCCAATGTAAGCTATGTATTTTATACTAAGTATTATAAATGTAGGGGAAAGAGATAAAGGCGTCATACTCCAATTAGTGTACAGGAGAAGTTTTGTTTAAAGAAGAAAGATAAATGGATAGCTGGAAACAGAACAGACAAAGAATAACAAATATTATGATTTGAACTGAGATAAGATAAATAAAATAAAACTAAGAAAGTTTAAAAGAGATGAGAAGCTATATAGAAAATTGAAAATGGTAATAAGATATGGAATGGTATACAAAATGAATATGAATTTGAATTTGGGTCTGTACGAAGAGTTGTAACCCGGGACTAAGCAACTTTCAGAAAAGATGTTTTTTATGTTTCTATGTTTTGTGTTTTTGTGTGTTTATGTTTGATTGAGTCAATAAGACCTTGGAGGAATGTTAGAAAAGGATAATTGAGAACAAAAGATAGAAGAGAATAAAACAAGTCAGAGGAAAATATAAGTATAATGAATAAAAACATATAAAATAGATAAATATAGAAAAGAAATATAATTGAATAAAAGTAAAAGGAGAAATAATGAGAAATTTGAAATGATATGTATGTGTTTATGGTATATAAAACGTTTTATTTGTTTTGTTAAAATTTACAAATAACTTTCAGAAAAGAGGTTTTATGTTCTTATGTCTTATGTTTTGTTTGTTTTTAAAAAACTAATAAAAAAATTTTTTTAAAAAAAAAGACTGCAAAGAACACACCATCAAAGGTAATGTTATCTAACTGCAGTTTATATGCTAGGGTCACTAATAAAATTTTGAAATCAAGTTAGAAGAAGAATAGCTTGTAAAGTCAGCAGAATCTTTAACAATTTTTCAGATCAGTTTTATTTGGCAAGTTTTATTTATTCCTTCATTAAAAGAAATTAAAAACATCTTTATTTGTATATTAGATAGGTGTATATTTATTTATTTATTGGATTTGGAGATCACTCAACTCCAGAATGATTGTGGCTTACAACTTAAAACAGAAAAACAATTTAAAAAAAGAAAGAACAAGAGTGTCCAAATGACAATATCCTATATAACAAAATACCCTACCCAAAGGCCTGGGAGAACAACATAAATACCTTCAGAACAGTATTACAGTAGGGCTCACATTAATTTGAGGGGGCAGGATATCATTTCAGAGGGCAGGTGCCATAACAGAAAAGGCTTGTTTCCTAGATCACAATAGGTGGCATTGTTTGATTGAAAGAACTTGAAGCATACTGCCAGATATTACCCAATGGGTAGAAATTATGGAGGAAAGCCTTGAATTAAAAGCTTTAAAAAGTGATATCCACCATCTTGAACGGGAAGCCCAGTACAGCTCACAGATCATTGGAATTGCATGACCATTCTGAGGCAACTATGCCTGCCTTGCTGCTTTTGGAGCTAGCTTTATTTTCCAAATGGTCTTCAATAGCAACCCCGTATTGAACAGGTTACCGTAATCAAGCTGTGAGGTAATTAGTGCATGCATTACTGACTGATTGATCCTCCTGATCCAGGAATAGGCACAACTGGTATTCCTGAAGATTTTGTGCAAAGTCCCTCTTACTATAGCTTTTTGATCAGGAGCTGCAAATCCAGTGCAACCTCCAGATAGTACATCAATCTTGAATAGGGGAACACAACTCCCTGTAAATCTAAAGATTGAGATCTCAAAATAGTATAATCATCACCAACAATACTACAGGGTTCAAGAAATCAGTATATTTTATACCATTCCATGTTATTGCCATCAGGATTAAACACTTTTCTTATTTTCATAATTAATAATATCTACTTTTGCCTGAAGGCATGAAGAGCAATGAGATAAACAGCTTGTTCTAACAATGTTCTGAAGAACATGATTTTTTTCTTTAATAACTCTTAATTCAGATTACTAATATGGGGTATAAATATTAGGCTGCCAAACTAAACAAACTAGGTTATATTTGGTGCATTATATCAGCAAACTCCAATCTTGGTGGCTTGGTGGCCCAGCGGGGAGAAAGAGGTGAGCCGGACCATGCGAGTAGCAGGTCGGCACATGTGCAGCTCGACTTGTGAAAGTTGAGCTGCACATGCATATGGACATGCACTGGCCTGCCACTCGTGCACGCATGCATGCTGGTCCACCACTCATATGGCCTGGTTCCGAATACCAGGCCATAGCCCAGGGATTGGGGACTCCTGCATTATATGTTATCCGTAGAATAAAAACACTTGAAAAAGCTTGAAAAATCATGTTACTATGATCAAATGCAGCATTAGTTTAGGAAACACAAATTGTGAAAGTTCTTTTTTTATTTTTATTTAATTTTTATTGGTTTTTCAAACAAACTTAAACAAACAAAACATAAAAACATCAAGCCATCTTCCATGTATACAGTGTGCTGGTTGGTTTACAAATTGTTTTGTGCTTCCATTTCATAGTCTTCAATTACAATTACATTGTATATATTCTCATATTTTCAATCAAGTATTAAATACCTTAATATCATTATTAATCAATAATTTGACTATATTTTTATTCATTCATGTTTTACAAAATAATCATATTTTACTTAATTTGTTTTATAACAGTTCATATTATCATCTCAACTCTATCCTAGAATCATCTTGTAGATATAATAAGAGAAGAATACATCTTTATATATTTATTAATTTCTAAGAATCTACATATTGCATTACTATATTGTATTGTCTAACCATTGATAGAATAGATCCCAAATTTTATAAAATTGTTTATCATCTTATTCTCTGATTTCAAATGTCAATCTACTCATTTCAGCACATTCCAATGATGATTTCCTTCTGTGATGGTATTTTCTCATTTTTCCAATTTTTAGCAAATACAGTCCTAGCCGCTGTTAATACATTTACAATTAGGTATTTCAGTTCTTTACTATATAGTTCAGGTAAAATTCCCAACAAAAATATATCTGCTTTCAAATCTATATGCTTTTTTTGTCATTTTTTCCAACCACATATGGATTTTAGTCCAATATTATTTAGCATCCGCACAAATCCACCACATATGGTAATGTGAGCCAGGTGTCTGATGACATTTCTAACATTTTTCAGATTTATTCTTGAACATTCTTGCTATTCTTGTTGTAGGAAAATGCCACCTGTAAAACATCTTATACAAATTTTCTTTATATGAAAATTGACAATTTATAAAATGACAATTACATTGTCATTTTATAATTTTGAGACCACAATTTTTGCCATTTCTCTAGATCAATCCCATATCCAAAGTTCTTCCCCCAAGCAATCATAATTTCTTTAAGTTGTTCTTCTTCTAGTTTAATTTCTAGCAAATATCTATACAATTTTTTAATCACCTTTTCATCAGTACCTGTCAAAATCTTATCTAAGTCAGTCAGTTTATCATAAAAACCTTCTGTTTTAGAGTCTTTATCATACCTTGAATGTATTTGTGCATATGAAAACCAATTCATCTTTATACCTTGTCCCACTAATTTTTGTATAGATTTAAGTTCACCCTTTTCATTCAATATTTCACCATATCTAACTGTTCCTTTTAATATATTTTAGGATAAGAAAATGCTTCAATAGTCGATAGCCAGACTGGAATTTTCAAATAACATTGCCTTTTAGTCTTCTCCCAGTTTAACCACAGAGACTCCCATATATAATGTCTTCTAAAATACCCCTGTGTTTTAGTTCCTTTATACCATAGAAAAGCATGCTAGCCCAACAACAGGTCATGTCTTCCTAAGGTCAACAATCTAGTATTTCTTAATGTTATCCATTCTTTAACCCACATCAGATTTGTAGCTTGGTAATACAACTCCCAATTAGGCAAACCAAATCCTCCTCTTATTCTAGCGTCTTGTAAAAGTTTTAACTTTATTCTCGCTTTCTTGCCATATATATTTCAACACAATTTTTATTTAAATCTTCAAAGTAATATTTTCCAAGCCTAATTGGAATTGTTTGGAACAAATATAAAATTCTGGGTAGTATATTCATCTTGATTGTTGATATTCTCCCTATTAATGACAGTTGTAAATTTTCCAGTTTCGCCAAATCTAGCGCTACCTGCTGCTTAAGTTTGATATAATTATTCTCTTTTAGTGTACTGCATCTTGCTGTCAAGTGTATCCCCAAATACTTGATCTTATTCGTGACCTGGATTTTCAATAGATCTGCCAGTTCTTCCTTTTTTCTTGATAGCATCTTCTTTGTCAAGATCTTTGTTTTATCTTTATTTATTTTCAAGCCAGCCACCTTTCCATATGTCTCATCCCTTTTTATATTCATCCCTTTTATATTCTTTTCGTCTCTAATATTTCTGTTTAGCACTTCCAAGGTTAACACAAATAGCAAAGGTGATAGTGGGCACCCTTGTCTTGTTCCTTTTCTTATATTAATAGAGTCTGTCAGTTCTCCCTCTATCATTACCTTTGTCGTTTGCTTGTAGTATATGGCTTCTATTGCTTGAATAAATTTTCAGGCAAACCCCATCTGTTCCAGTTGTAATAACATGAATTGCCAATTCACATTATCAAATGCCTTCTGTGCATCTAGAAATATCAAAGCCATTTGTTTTTCAGGATGTGCCTCGTAGTATTCCAAAGTGTCCAAGATTACTCTCATATTGTCTTTAATTTGTCTCTTTGGCAGAAACATACACAACACGGAGCTGGGCAGCTGCTTCCCTGGTGGCGGGGCCGAGGTCGCCGCCCGGGGAATGCCCACTGCTTTCCCTTGCCAGGGCTGGGAGGTGGTGTGTTGCCCTGAGCCGCATGGCCCCCGCCTGGCAGCGCGCTTCTTGGCTGGTCTCCTCCTCCTCGGCCATACAGAACAAACAGGCAGAGAAGGAGGAGACCAGCCGGCTGGTTGGGGGAAGCTTTCTGTGCCAAAAGAGGCAGGTACTAATCTCCGGCTTGGTTCCGCTTCTCCAATGGTCCGGCACCACCCTGTTCTTCTTGTGCTGCGAAAGAGGCGGCTAATGATCTCCGGCACTGCTCTGCTTCTCCAACATCCAGTGCCACCCTGTTCTATGTGTTAGGCCCAGCAAGTCCGAGCAGCCGACGCACAGAACAGGGCGGCACTAGATGTTGGAGAAGCAGAGCAAAGCCAGAGATCATTAGCTGCCTCTTTCGCAGCACAAGAAGCCTCCCCCAACTGGCCAGCTGCTCTCCTCCTTCTCTGCCTGTTTGTTCTGTATGGCCGAGGAGGAGGAGACCAGCCGGCTGGTTGGGGGAAGCTTTCTGCGCCGAAAGAGGCAGCTACTAATCTCCAGCTTTGCTCCACTTCTCCAATGGTCCAGCACCACCCTGTTCTATGTGCCGGCTGCTCGGACTTGCTGGGCCTGACACGTAGAACAGAGCATGCTGCAGGCATCTCGCAACAAGCCCCAAGACATGTGGTCACCTGCTGGCTGGCTGGGCCAGGCCGGGCTGGAAGAGGCACGTTCTCCAGGAGAAAGAAGAAAGCGTGCTCCGGGAGGGCGGGTGCCGGAAAGGTGGGAGGATGTTCTGGGACCACTTAAAAGTCAACTTTAAGGGTGCCCCCATGGAAGAAGCCAAGCAAACGTAGTGGTGGCAGGGGTGATGGGGCATGTGTGTCCCTCCACAAGGAGTATGAAGGGAGGCAGACACCGCACCTCTCGGGAAAAAAGTAGGTGCCAAAGCCCTGGCTGTCACCTGGGAGGGGACCGTGGAGGGATCCATCACATGCCCTTGTTGCCCCTGCCACCTCTACTTTTGTTCTCGTTCTTGGCTTCTTCCATGGGGGCGCTCTTAAAGTCAATCTTTAAGAGCTGGAAGATGTTTTGTTAGATTGCCACCAACTCATCATTGGGAGAGGTGTAGCCCCTGAATAAACGAGAAGTCTTGGACAAAGTTCTCTGACTTTTAAAATGCATCTGTGCGGTGTTTGCCTCCCTTCATGCTCCTTGTGCATGCCGGGAGCACCTAACTGGAGCAAAAGAGAGCAAAGTTGACTGCTATGAAATGAGCACCTTGGCTTCCCCTCTTGCTCCTCACAGTTGCCCTGAGCTGGTGCGGTTCTTTACTTGGGCAGCCAGATGCCCGCAGCAGCACCCGGAGCAGCAACAGGCAGTTCCGCCCGGGCTCCACTCAGGTGTCCGGCTGGGGCTGTCAGGAGTTGCTACTGCTGGTGCAGCTCTGTGCAGCTCCAGTCCTGCTTTGCCTTGGGAAGGGAAAGGCAAAACCAGGAGCCGCTGAGCCTAAGCCTCCGGTGCCGCTGCTGCCATTGCAAAGCATCTACCATTTTAAAAAAAGATTTAGGGAGAGTCTTTCTGTTTTTCTTTGTTGTTTTCTGTGCTGTATAGTCCAGTTTATTATCTACAATTCCATTAAAATCTCCCATCATAGCTATATTAGCATAGTCTAGTTCAATTATTTTCATGTATAATTTTTTATAAAATTCTTCTTGATTGTCATTCGGGGCATAGATTGCAATCAGGAGTGTTTTATTATTATTTATATTATTGTCCATTATTTCCACCATTAGTGTTCTTCCACTGTCATCAGTATAGATCAATTTTGCTGGGATAATATCTTTAATATATAAAACCACTCCTCTTTTCTTGCATTGTGTCAAAGAAGTAAATATTTTCCCTAATTTTGGCTGTATCAACAGTTGTTCATGTTGTTTTTTGATATGTACTTCTTGTAGGCAGATTATATCAAATTTTAATTTCTCTAATTTATGGAAAGTTTTCCTTCTTTTAACAGCTGAGTTAAGTCCATTTATATTAATTGTAATCAGTTTTTTCTCTTCCATGGTTATATTTTGTAGTTAGGTTTGACAGCTGTCATAGATGATGGATGGAATAGATGAAGTTGAAGATGAAGTTCATGTTGTTCTTTGGCTTCCACCTTTCCACCTACTGCACCTTCTTTTTCAGTCGTCATTTGGCAGTCCTCTTGGAATTCAATTAGTGAAATTTCTTTTTCTGCCTCTTTCTCTTTCCCTCCAAAAAATTCTGTGTAAAATGATTCAGCTTTCTCAATTGAGTCAATTCTATATCTCTGTTCTTGCCATGTGAACATTAAACCTTCTGGAATCAGCCATCTATAATTCACCTCTTTTTTAAGTAGCATTTTGGTCAGGAATCGGTATTCTCTTCTCATCTCTCTCACTCTTCTGGGTACTTGTTTCAAGACCACAATCTCCTTGTCTTTATACTTCAATGTTTTCTCTCTTGCCACTTGCAATATTTGAGTTTTAATGGCTTTCTTTGTAAATCTGATGTGAACTTCTCTTGGTAAGCTATTTCTCATTGCATATCTTGTGAAGACTCAATAAACTTCATCTATTCCATCCATCATCTTCTCTTCAGTTATTTCCAAAGCTTCAGCCAATATTTCTATCATTATCTCAGCTAGGTTTTGTCCCTTTTCTTCCTCTATGTTTTGGAATCTAAGATAAAATTCTGATCTGTCCATCTCCCATCTCAGCATACCACTTTTATCTTGTTCAACCACAGTCAATCTGTTATCAATATCTCCAATTTTCTTGTCTTTTTGTTTATCTTCTTTAATTTTTTGGAATCTCTCATCATACTTCATCATTTGTTGAATGTTCTCCACCTTTTCACCAGTTTTCCCTATTCTTTGTTTGATGTTCTCTGTTCTCTTTTCAATATTCTCTGTTCTTGTTTGAATATTTTGAATTCCTTGCATAATCATCTGCAGGGTCACTTTTTCTTTTTCTTGCTGTAACATTGTCTGCATTGAATGTTGTCCTCCAGATGGTGGAGAGGAAGAAGTAGAAGTTTGAGGAACCAGGGGCTGTTAATTTCCTACTCATTTCGAGCAATTCAATATCTTCAGGTTCTTCTAGACCTTAATCCAATTGTGAAGTAACCAATTGCAATTCCAAATAAGAATAGCAGGAAAAAAGAAGCCAAATAGTAACAACAACAACAATGACAACGACAATAATAATAAGAAGAAAAAGAAGAAAAAAATTCTTCAGGTTCTTGTATACCTTAATCCAATCGATTGATTAAATAATAATAAAAACTCAAACATGGAGGAAAAGACCATAAACACACACAAAAAAGAAAAAGTTGTTAAATCCTAAAAAAAGTGGAAAAGTGAAAAATAAAAAGCTAAAAAAGAGAGAGGAAAAATTCTTCAGGTTCTTCAACACCTTAATCCAATTAAGAAATCTCAGATATGAAAGGATGCATAAGAAAAACAAGAAGCCAGAAAAAAAAAACCAATATGGAAGGTAAATGGAAAGAAAAAAAAATACCAGGGAAAGAGAGAGAAAAAAGAAAAAAGACTACTCCCTTAAAAAAAAAGGAAGGCGGTTTGTCAGGCTTCGGCAGTGGCAGAAATTTGTGTTTGTGCGCGATCCCTGCCGTGCTTGCTGCTAGAGTGCCTCTGATCCAATTGGATCTGGAAGCTATAGTTATCCTGTAGGGATAACTGAAGATAGGGGGGATCCAGACAGGGGTTTGGGGACATCGCAATCCCCTTCCCTAGCCGGCTAAACTCCCTTTTCCAAAGGCAGTGGAGCGGTGGTCAGCAATGGCTGCCACAAAGAACCTCTCAGCAGGACAAGTTTTGTGCAGGAGGAAGTGAAGAAAGTGAAAGCTTTTGGCTGAACCGGGACAACAATCAACATCTGAATACCCTGGAACTTTGGCTTGTTAAATGATACATTATTCCCAAGAGGATCGCAAAGCTGCCGTTGAAAGTGAAAGTGAAAGCTTTTTTTTTCCTCTTCACTTTCCCTCCCTACAGAGATAGCAGATGGAAATCAGAAACCCCGCTTTGGCAGCAGAAGGTTGAAAATTAAAGCCAAGGGGACATTAGATTTCTAAACACTGACATTTAAAAATTAAAATCTTTTTGCTATAAGTGGGAAGGAAGAGAGGTAAATGATTTATACCAAGATTTCTTGAAGGAGACTGCTTGGAGCTTATAAGATCAGAGATTAAACTGCAATAAAACTTCAAAAAATTACTTTGGAACTGTGTAATTGAATTCTACCCCAGGAAGAGAAAGTATTAAAAGAAGAAAGTGTTAAATCAAACAGTTTGTGCTGATTTGGATTGCTTGATGACTTTGGAATTTTTGCAAACTATTTTTTGAAAGTTTAAAAACACTTGGATTGTTTAAAAAAAATAAAAATAAAACAATGGCATTATCGGTGGAAGAATTGAAAATCAAATTTAAAAAGCTAAAAGAAGAGGAACAAGAAGGCAAGGGCTCTTTTGGATCTGTTTTCCACTTTTTAGAAATGGCGATTTCTACCTATCAGGAAATACAGCAATCAGAAAGTTGGGATGAAGAAGGAGAAGCCATCTTTAATGGACAAACTATTTTAGTTGATGAAGAAAAGGGAAAAGGCGGAAAGAAAATGGAGAATTCAAGATTTTAAAAAAACAACCAAGAAAGGGAAAAATAAGGTGAAAAATTGATATAATGTCAGAAAGCAACAGAAAAGAGAAATACAACAGAGAGGGGAGACTAAAAGGATGGAGATTGAGAAATGGGGGGTTAAAAAGATTGGATTTGACAAGAAAGGAAGGGAAAAAGGAAAAAGAATTATAAAGGCTTAAAACAAGATGCTAAAAAGCAGGTTTTTTTAAGAGATAAAGGGTAAAATATGATTTAAAGAGATTCTGCAAAAGTACACAAGATTGTATTGTAGTATCTGTATTTGAAATAGAGTTAGAAAACTGGAATATTATATGTGTTAATAGAATATTGTAGGGAATGTGTAAAATATCTAAGATTTAATAATACCTAATATCTATGTGCAGAATATCTAAGATTTAATAATAGAGTCTAACTAATTAATTTGTTATGGAACATTTTTTTTTCTATATTATAAGCTTATTATGTTTTTTTTTATTTTAAAATGTTATTTAGAATGTACTAAGCAGAATCAGAATAGAAACTATGCAGTATTTTAAGTGTTAAATTGGGGGAAAAATAGAAAGGCGTCATACTTCAACCACTGATTACAGGAAAATTTTTGTATTAAAGAGAAAAGATAAATAGACAATTGAAAAAGAACAGACAAAAGATACAAGTATAATGGTTTAAATTGAGATGAAGTAAATAATAATAGAATTAAGAGAGTGAAAAGAGGGGAGAAGACATATAGAAAGTATAGAATGTTAAATAAGATTGAAATAGTATATAACAGGGGTGGGCAAACTACGTCCCGCGGGCAACATCCGGCCCATTGGTCTGTCCAATCCGGCCTGCCCCTGAAAAAAAATCGCTGGGCGTGGCGTATTGCCCTGCGCCGTGTGGCCCCCAAAGCTGCAAAACAGTGCAGAGCGCTCTCAGGGTAGGAAAGAAAAGAAGAACTTTGCAAAGGCCTCAGCTGGGAATTCGAAATCACCTTCGAGTGCAACCTCTCTGAAGGTGAGTCCCCGCCGATCCCCCTTTTTTTTCCGGGCCTTCCAGGCTTAAACTTTGCAAATGCAAAGTTTGCAGGTGGGAGCGTCTTCCCGCCGAGGAGCGGGAAGGCTTCTGCCTGGCGGGTGGGCTGCTTGGAGCCACCTAAAGCTAGGCTGCTGCTGGTGGAGCCTTGCCCTGCCTTGGTGCCCCATTTCCTGGCTCAGTTGGTCCTGCTCGGGTGGCACTTTAAAAGCCTGCTCCCAGCACTCGAGAAACTTCCAAGCAACTTACGGCTTCCTTTTCCCTCACGGGCACTGGCACCTGGCCCCGAGCCGCGCGGCAGAGGGGAAACCCGGAGCTCCGCCGGCTCGCCTTCTCCAAGCAGCCTGCCCGCCGGGCGGAACCCTTCCCGCTCCTCGGCGGGAAGACGCTCCCGCCTGCAAACTTTGCCTGTGCAAAGTTTAAGCCTGGAAGCCCCCAAACCGGAGCAACTTCCCAGCAACTTGCAGCTTGCTTTTTCCTCTCGGGCGCTCGCGTCTGGCCCCAAGCTGTGTGGCAGAGGGGAAGCCCGGAGCGCTGCCGGGTTGCCTCCTCCAAGCAGCTCACCTGCCCGCCCACCAGGCTTCCCCTCCGCCGCGCAGCTCTGAGCCAGGCACGAGCACCCGCGAGTTAAAAGGAAGCTGAAAGTTGCTGGGAAGTTGCTCGGGTTTCCGGGGCTTCCAGGTTTAAACTTTGCAAAGGCAAAGTTTGCAGGCGGGAGCATCCTCCTGCCTAGGAGCAGGAAGGGTTCCACCCAGTGGGCGGGCGGGCTGCTTGGAGGAGGCGACCCGGCGGCACTCCAGGCTTCCCCTCCGCCGTGCGGCTCGGGGCCAGGCACGAGCGCCCGAGAGGAAAAAGCAAGCTG
>NW_020769421.1:2089215-2111426 GCF_900518735.1 Pseudonaja textilis | reverse complement strand
GTGGGAACTCCTCGGTGGAGATCTTCTCGAAGTATTGCCGCCACCTCTCCGCAGCGTCTCTGGGGTTGACGATCAAATTTCCCCTTTCGTCGTTGATCCCATGAAACTGGTCAATGTCCAGGGTCTTCCTGTGTCTGCTTTTGGCTAGGCGGTAGATCTCGTTCTCGCCTTCTCGCGTGTTCAGCTTCTCGTAGATGTCATCGTAGTGGGAGCTTCTGGCTGTCGCTACTGCTTTCTTGGCTGCCTTTTTGGCCGCCTTGTATTCGCAGAGCTTCTCGCTGGTCTTGTCCTGAAGAAAGGCCTTGTAGAGCCGTTTCTTCAGGTGTACGGCATCTTGTACTTCCGGTGTCCAGAGCCATGTATCTCGTTCGATGCGTCTCCGTCCTGGCTTGGTGCAACCAAGCTGTTGGCAGCCGGCAGTGTGAACAGTGCTCTTCAGCATGGACCACGCTTCCTGTGGCCCGTCGACCATCTGCAGGAACTGCTCCGGTTTGATGAGGGGTCCCGCCATCTTCTTCTGGTTCCACCACTTGATTCGTGGCTGGTCTGCATTCCTTTTGTCAATCCTGGTCTTGGGCTTGCTGATCCTGATCTTCGCCATCAGCGGCCTGTGCTGACTGCTCGATTCGTACGGGTACACCTTGGCGTTGAGCACGTTTTTAGCGGCTCTTCGTCGTACGATGATGTAGTCGATCTGTGTGTGGTGGCTCCCGTTTCTGCTATGGTAGGTGAGGAGTTGAGATTCTCGCCTAATGAAGCAGGTATTCGTGATGGTCATATCATGGGAGTCGGCAAAGTCCAGGATCCTCTGGCCATTCTCATTCGTATCGCCTGTGCCGTGCCCACCGTGGCACTGGTGTCCGTTTTTGTCCCGCCCTACATGACCATTCAGGTCGCCCGAGATGATGATGTCGTCTTCGTGTGGGATCTGCCTGAGTTGGCAGCTTGCTAATATTGTGAAATCCTTTAGCAGAAAGGTCATTTAAGCTCTTCAGAAAGAGCACACCCAGGTGAAGCAATCTTTAGTTCCATTTGCACCACTTAAAAATACCAGCTGGTCTCATTCACTTTGCAAGATATCTTAAGGAAATCATCCAAATTTAAGGAAATATCGCATCACCGCCCCCATAAAGGCAGTACAAAAAATCAGTGCCAAGCTGGCACCCTGCCTCTTGGAAGTACACCCCAAAAGGACACTGCCAAGAACCACTAAAGCAGTGAAGGAAGACCCCCTCCCCAGATAGAAAAAGGAAACATGAAGCAGGAAAAAATTCAAACATAATACAAATAATTAAATCACAACAATTTAAATCCTTTAAAAACTAAAATGGAAGCCTTGTCTGGCTCATTGCCAGAGCTCATACCCCAGGCAAGCTCAAGTGTACACTGATTCTGGAAGTATTAGCCAGAAATATTCGACAAGATGAAGAAATAAAAGGAATAGAAATTAAAAAAGAGAAATGCAAGCTACAGGTGTTTGCGGATGACTTGGTCTTTATATTAGAAGACCCATTAGAAACTGGACTGAAGTTAATTAAAAAGATAGAAGAGTATAGGGTATAAGTTTCTGGATTGAAAATAAATAAACACAAGACAAAGATGTTAATTAAAAATCTCACATACACAAAAAAGTGTTGATGGAAAGAATTGATATGCAGATAGTCAAACAAGTGAAGAACTTAGGAATAGTTAACAACAAAATATGCAACAATTAAAGAAAATAATTATATGAAACTGATGCAACAAATTAAATTAGATTTGGAGAAATGGAAAGATTTGCAATTGTCATTAACAGGAAGAATAGCTACTATAATATTCTACCAAGGCTATTATATTTATTTCAAAAAATTCCAATAAAAGTGGAGGAAAAATATTTTAAGGAATTAAATAATATTAAGATATATTTGGCTAGGGAAAAAAGCAAGAGGTTTGAAAATGTTGCAAGACTCTAAAAAAAGAGGGGGCTTTAGGCTTCCAGATTAGGAACTGTATTACCAGGCCTCGGTATTAATTTAGGTGAAAGAATGGATTAATTTGAGGCATAAAAGACTATTAACTTAGAGGAGCATGACCTTCAACTAGGTTGGCATGTTTTCCTATGGCATGGGAAAAATAAGATAAGATACATAGTTATTTTCAAAGACATTATGTTAGAACTGCACTGTTATCAGTATGGTTTAAAATTAAAGAACAACACTGTTTGAAAATACCAGTCTGGCTTTCCACAATGGAAGCATTGACACATCCTAATGTTATTAATATGGAAAAAAATTGTAAGATATAAAGATATTTTGAATGAAAAAGGGGAATTGGTCTTAGACTGCTGCTTTTAAATGTGAGATCAGACTACAAGGCTGCATTTGAGACCTGGCGACATCATCTAGAGGGGGCTTGGCATAAGGTGGAGGTTCGGACGGATCACAGAAACTTGGAACATTTATGTACCGCCAGGAAGTTGAACCAACGCCAGATCCGGTGGTCGTTGTTTTTTGCAAGGTTCAATTTTTCCGTCACGTATGTTCCAAGTGGGCAGAATCGGAGAGCAGACGCGTTGTCTAGGAAACCCAAATATCTTGGTCCTGAGGATCCTCTCCCTCCACGAATGGTGTTGCCACTGGAATCCTTGGCTGTGCTTCAAGATCCAGTAGACTTACGGGCTCGAATACGGGAGGCGCAGCGATTAGACGCATGGACGCAGCAGAGAAGGGGGGAAGTTGGACCTGGTTCCCCATGGTCTTTTGAAGAGGGCTTGCTTCGACATCGGAGTTTATTGTATGTATCCACCAGGTCGCTTAGAGCTCTCATCATGACACAATGTCATGACAACCCTGCTGCTGGGCATTTTGGTTTCTACAAAACCCTGCACTTAGTCACTTGGACTTTTTGGTGGCCTCGGGTTCGTCATGATGTGTTTTCTTACGTCGCTTCTTGCATACAATGTTGGCAAGCGAAAGCAGTGTCGGGTGCGCCTCCAGGACTCCTGCAACCATTGCCGACTCTGGACAGACCATGGGGAGTGATCTCCATGGACTTTCTCACGCATTTTCCATCCTCATTGGGTTTCACAACGGTGCTCGTGGTGGTCGATATGCTGACTAAAATGGCGCATTTCATTCCCTGTCGGAAGCTACCATCGGCCTGCACTATGGCTCAGTTATTCTTACAGCATGTTTTTCATTTACATGGTTTGCCGGATAGGGTGGTTTCGGATCGTGGGGTCCAGTTCACTGCGCAGTTCTGGAAATGGTTAATGTCGGCGTTACAAGTTCAGGTGTGTCTGGCGTCAGCGCACCATCCGGAAACTGATGGCGGGACTGAGAAGGTTATTGGCATTCTCACTCAATATTTGAGATGTTTTGTCAATCATCGGCAAAAAGATTGGGCGAAATACCTCCCTTTGGCAGAATTTGCCTTTAATAACTCTCAACATACCTCCACTCGTGTAACACCGTTTTATGCGAATGTGGGCTATCATCCCCGATTTTTTCTGTTAACCATGATGGACTCCCCAGTTCCTGAAACACAAGACTTTCTTGAGGAATTACAAGTGGTTCACCATTTAGTGGTGCAACAACTGGAAGGGGCGAAGGAAGATTACAAACGGTTTGCGGACTGTTCTCGTAGAGCAACACCTCCGTTAGCTGTGGGTGACAAGGTGTGGTTATCCACAAGGCACCTTCGGGTCGATCGTCCAATTAAGAAGCTGGACCATCATTTCATCGGTCCATTCCCGATTGAGGCGGTCATCAACTCTGTGGCGTATTGACTCACCGTGCCGCTCTCCATGCGCATTCATCCCATCTTCCATTGTGCCCTCCTGGTTCCTGACTCCCCGGAATGTCCTCTCCGTGCTCCCGCTGGTGCAGTTTCTCCACCACCATCCAGTGAGGAGGCTGGTATTGACGACTCGGTAGTCAGCATTACTGATTCTCGTTGGCTAAAGGGTCGCTTTCAGTATTTAGTCGGAAGGAGAGTGAATGGTTCGGAAGTTTCTTCATGGACGGATGCTTCCACGGTTCATGCCCCAGACATTGTTCGGAGGTTCCATGACCGTTTCCCTTTGAAACCGCATCTGGATCGTCAGATTCGGGGGAAGGGCCCTGTGGTGAGGGATAGTGTTGTGACTCCGGAGTTGGAATCTGTTCTGTTGGCAGATGTGAGCTCAAGCGAAGAGGAAATGGCAGTAAATTATGAGCCGGCTTTGTGGAGCAATTTGGATTGTAGTCAGGATGAGGAAATGGATTTAACTAGGAGAGACGAACCTGATTTAATAGAGCTGTCAGGACCTTCGACCTCCTCTGATTCTTCTCCTCTGGCTGAGCAACAGCCGGGAATAGCTAACTAGGAACACTTGCAAGAGTTTTCTAGTGGGGAGGAGTCTTTGGAAAGAACCTGGCTAGATGTGAGAAATAGACGTAGGATGAGGCGTCAATCTCAATTAGGAAGGAGGCGTCAAGCCAGTGACTAATTAAGGAGATTAACACGCCCTCATAGAGAATAAAAGGAAACGGCTTGGCTGGCGAGCTTTGCCAGGAGCAAAGTGATTTATGAGAGTGAACACATGGAGAGAACTCTTTGAGGCTTTGGGATTTATAGCCACGTCAGGTTTGCCAGACAGAGTTTGGATTTATTGCTAAGGACTGAAAACCCTTCCACAGTCCTTTTGGAAGAGTTTGCTTTTTGGTTTGTGAACTGTTTGTTTCGTTTTGCCCTCCTGCAATTAAAGGGGATAAATAACAAGGAGATGTCTAGAGCGCCTCTGGTGGAAGTCAGGAGATGAACTCAATAGTAAGAGCTGCTACTAAGGCCTACCTTGTGGCAATTCGTGAGGCGAAGTGTAAATACTTCTCCACACTAATTGCATCTACAGATAATCACCCAGCAACCCCCTTTAAGGTGAGCCATTTCCTCCTAGGGAAGGAGGAGATTGAGATCCACCTGAAGGGACAGGGTGAGGAATTTGTGGATTTTCTGGAAGACAAAATCACTAGATTTTGTTCCCAGTTAGATGCCAGCATGGAAGGTCCGGTGGAAACTCCTGAGGCAGATTCTTGCCCTGTTATCTGGGAATGGTTTGACCCTGTTGCTCCTGAGGAAATGGACAGGATCCTAGGGCATATGCATGCAAGCACCTGTATTTTAGACTCATGTCCCTCCTGGCTTGTGAAAGCTTCCCAGGAGGTGACAGGTGGGTGGACTCTGGCAGTGATTAATGCTTTTCTACAGGAGGGGATGGTGCCCCAGCACTTTAAGGAGGCTGTGATCCTCCCTCTTCTTAAGAAACCATATCTGGACTCCACCCAGTTAGATAATACTGACCTGTCTCCAATCTTCCTTTTGGGGGGAAGGTTGTTGAGAAGGTGGTCGCGCAGCAGCTCAGAGGTTTCTGGATTAAACAGATTATCTCGACCCCTACCAGTCAGGATACAGGCCTGGATTTGGGACACTTTTGGATGATCTCTGGCAGGAGGGGATGGGAGTAATGCATCCATCCTTGTTCTACTTGACTTCTTGGTCGCTTTTGATACCATTGACCATGGGATTCTCCTGGGGTGGCTTTGGGGATGGGAATGGGAGGCCTTGTGCTGTCTTGGTTCACTTCCTTCCTCTGCGGCCGCTTTCAGTCAGTGTTGATAGGAGGGGAGAGATGCAGCCCTTGCCCACTGCTTTATGCAATTCTGCAGGGCTCGGTACTCTCTCCACCCCTGTTCAACATTTTTATGAAGCCCCTGGGTGAGATCATCCATCACCATGGACTGAGGGATCACCAATATGCTGATGATACTCAGCTGTATGTCTTGGCTCATGATGAGTTAAGTGTTGCTGTGTCCTCCCTCTCGCAGTGCCTGGAGGATGTTAGGGGTTGGATGGGGAGCAACGGGTTGAAACTAAAACCTTGCAAGACCGAGTGGCTCTGGTTTGGGGTTCATTGGTTCAGAGAGAATTACCATCTTTAGTCTTGGATGGGGTGGTACTACCCCAAACAGCCCCTGTGTGTAATCTAGGGGTTTCCCTGGACTCATGACTCCTGTTTGAAGAGCAGGTGGTGGTCCTGGCCAGGAGGGCCTTTATGCAACTGCAGGTTTTACACCAGTTACTCCCTGTCCTTGACCAATGGTCACTTCCCATCTTGATTATTGCAACATGCTCTACATGGGGCTGCCCTTGAAGAGCACCTGGAAGCTCCATTTGGTGCAAAATGCAGCAGCCTGCATAGTTTATGCAGACCCCAGTGTGCACATGTTTCACCTCTTCTGCAGGAGCTGCATTGGTTGCCGATTTGCTTCCGGGTGCAATTCAAAGTGCTGGTTGTCATCTTTAAAGCCCTTCATGGCTTAGGTCCAGGTTATCTGAGAAAACGTCTCTTGCCGGTCACATTTATCTGACCCATTAGAACGAGGAGGCCAGGAGTGTTGCGGGTCCCATCCCTGAGGGAGATACTCCTGGTGAGACCCAGAAGAAGAGCCTTCTCCGTGGTGGCTCCCTCTCTCCAGAATATCATTCCCCCAGTGATTAGAATGGCCCCCACTCTAGCACGCTTCTGAAAGACATTGAAGACCTGGTTTGCCAGCGGGCCTGGGGAACCCAGAGAGGGATGGAGCCCATCAAATGGCTAGTGTGATCTGCTGTCATCGGGGTGTGTGTGTGGGGTGAGAGTTGGGGGATTTTTTTTAAAAAAAATTGTTCTATTGTATTTTACTAATTTATTTGATTCTTTTTGTTAGTTTTTACTGTTTTTTATTTTTATTTTTTGTTTTAAATATGGTTTTATATTGTGTATATCGAATCACCATGGGCGAATAGGTGGCAATATAAATTAAATAAATAAATAAAATAAATAAATTAAAAACCAAGCAGGAACTTAGTAGTCAAGGGATAGACGATGCATGGTGGCCACAAATGCAGATACAATCTCGATACAAGAAATATGCTAAAATGTATGGTTTTAATAAAGAATTAACAGAATTGGACCAGGTATTAACTAGAACAGATGAAAAATTGATAAAGAAAATATATTCATAAAATAGACAAATGGCAAAAACTGTGGGATAGAAATGTTAAATTGACAATGTCAACTGCATATAAGGAACATTTGTATAAAATGTTTTACACATGGCAGCACTAACAAGATTGGCAAAAATGTATAAGGATAGATCTGCTAAATGTTGGAAATATAATCAAACACCTGGTTCATATTACCATATTACTAACATGTCCACAAGTTGAAAAATACTGGATGAAAATACATACCTGGTTAGAAAAATGGTAAAGCAGCATATAGTCCAGAAATATTCTTATTGGGCACTCTACCAGAAAAATATGATAAAGAGACTATATACTTGATTTTACATGTATTTAACTGCAGCTAGAATTGTATATGCTCAACAATGGAATGAGATCCTGACAGATGAGAATGTAATTAATAAAATATTAGAATGTGCAGAAATGGATAGATTAACACTTACTGTTAAGGACAAAGAAGAAACTAAATATTTTTTGACATGGGACTCATTTTATTGATGGCTAGACAATAAAAACAGAAGGTAGAAAAAAAGGGACATAAAAAGGATAAATGTTAAAATAGGAATTAGTTAAAATAGACAAAAAAAATTGTTACTACAGTATTGTTATTGTGATAAATGTCATTGTAAACATCTTGATTATGATCACTTAAAAACAATTGTACCCAGACAACACACTGTTTGATTGAAATGGAATTTTTATATATTATATTAATAAAACAAATAAAACTTTAAAAAAGGATCCGACAGATGTTCTCCTATTTTTTTTGCTTATTTTAACTTTTATTTCTAGTCTCTCTTTTACAGTTATGTTTTTGGTAGGTTGGGTTATAGTTTCTTTATACATGAACAATGCAAAGAATGAGTTAAGCAACTCTGCTTTCTCTCTGTTGCCTGTTACTTCCTTGCCATCTTCTCTTTTTAGTAGACCGACTGTTTCCTTGATTTTTTTCTTGTTATTTATATGTTGGAAGAAACTTTTTAAATTAACTTTGACTTTTGTTGCAAGTCTGTTCATTCTGAGCCTTTGCTTTCCTGACTTCATATTTGCAGACTCTGGCTATCTGCTGATATTCTGCCTTGGCTGTATGTCCCTCTTTCCATTTTTTGTACTTGTCCTTTTTGTCTTTCAATTTCAATTTTATCTTTCAAAAAATTTATAGCATCATTCATTTACCATTACGGAATACAAAGTCTATTTTCATGGCTAAATGACACTATAAATTATAAATCAATAATGTGGAGAGAGTCCTAGTTTTCTTTAATCCAAACCAGGAGGTTGAAAGGGTGCTAGATGCAACCTGATATTCCACAACAATTGGCTTTTAGAAGTATATGGCATTATATCCAAGAAGCAGGTCATAAATTCAATGAACATTAATTTCCATTTACACTATCTTCAGGATGGATGGTCTCAAGTACAGAGTTGCACGATAGCATTTGTAATGGTATATTAGGCACCCTGTATTATTTTAAACCTGATAACATTAATGCACTTTCCACATAGATTTTATAGATTAGCCAAATGCATCAAAGAGTTTGTTGACCATGCCAGAATAAAAAACTATACTAAAATTGACTCCCAACAATTAGTATGCAGGAATCATTGATTTCCATCTGCTTATTGATATGGGTAAAAATCACCAATCCACTTCTATAAGATTATAGCAGGAAACGGAAGATTCAAGATTGGAATAAAATAATATTTCTTTAATTGATTGATAAGCAATCTTCAGTGGAGTGCCTCTATTGACTGAAATACTGTTCAAAAAATAATGATAATTTAACATTTAGAGTATAGTCTGCAAGAATATTAAAACTATATAAAAAAGAAACATGCCATAATTATGAGCTTTATATTATTTTACAATAAAGTCCCACATACTGAAAGAACTTTCTGGACTTTCGGGGAATTTTACTGAGGTTAGAGTGACCACTTTTACATTCCTCTTAAAAGGAAATCTCTCAAAAAAGGATAAAAGAGGAAGTTTTTTATAAAAATTCACAGCATATCTCAGGAATATATCAGAAATAAAGAACCATGGTGGCTCAGCAGCTTAAAGATGCTGGATTTGTCAGCCCGAAAAGGTTGCTCCAGAAGTGGTATTCAGCAGGTTCTGATCAGTTCTGGAGAACCAGTAGTGGAAATTTTGAGTAGTTCGGAGAACTGGCAAATACCACCTCTGACTGGCCCCGCCCCCATCTATACTTTGCCTCCCGAGTCCCAGTTGATTGGCTAGATCTTTTGTTGCCCTGCACAGGAGAATGGAGCTGGAAAGCAGGTTAGTGGGGTGGAGAGGGAATGGGATTTTGCAGTAACCTTCCCCCAGGAACGGGAAGGGAATGGCGATTTTACAGTATCCTTCCCCTGGAGTGGGGAGGGAATGGAAATTTTACAGTATCCTTCCCCTGGAGCGGGGTGGTAATGGAGATTTTACAGTATCCTTCCCATGCCACCAAGCCACACACAGAACCAGTAGTAAAGAAATTTGAATCCCACCACTGGTTGGCTCTATGGATTCCAACAATTCAAACCCTAGCACTAGAAGGAGTAAGCTCCCATAATTTCCTCATTCCTGTCAACGTAGCAGTTTGAAAGCATAAAAATGGAAATAAAGTTGTCGGAAGTTGTGGGAGCGCCATCACTTGAGACTTTCAAGAAGAGATTGAACTGCCATTTGTCAGAAACAGCGTAGGGTCTCCTGCTTGGGCAGGGGTTGGACTAGAAGACCTACAAGATCCCTTCCAACTATGATTATCTGTTATCTGTTAAAATAAACAGGTACCACTCCAGTGGGACTAATGGCAGAAGCAAGAAACCAGCCAGCACCACACCTGCCCAAATGTGAGAAAAAATCAGAACAGAAAAACATCCAAGATGATACCAACTCTCCCACAAATTGCTGTAAGCTGCTTTGTGTGTAAAGCTAATTCATCTTCTGCGATACACCCAAAAGTGAACTGAATTAACTAGCAATCTTAGGCAGCCAAACTACTACTCTATAATAATATTGCAGGCTCCTGGATTCCAATGCACCAATGGCATATGCTAAATAAATATTAGGAATCTGAGAAATATATGGCCCTCATCCAGTTCTTTGGATCTCCATGCTAGATAACAAACTTATGATGTTGGACTAGCCTAGGATCATCTGGGTTCCATTCTTAGGTTTTAAACAAGGAACTGATTTATAGAATTTAGTGAAGATTTAGTTATGAAAACTCTAATATATGAAATATATATTAAAATTGCAGCCTAGTGATTCACAGTTTAGAAAAATGATTTGTTACATGTTTTTGAGGAGCAGCAGGACAATTCTTGCATTTTGTTTCACCTTAATAAAAATTTTCCAAGATAATATGTGCTATTTATTATAATTTTATCACATTTTGCAAATAACTGGGCTCTGAAAGAAACTGATTTTAACTTATTTAAATCACATGACCCCATTATAAGGCTCTTTACTGATATACATACAAAAACAACCTTGCAGTTGAACCAAGAGAACTAGAGATGTCAATATAACAGTTTAATTTTACCAAAGTATATTGCTAGAAATTACTGTTGGAATGTTCACGTATCTTCATAAGAAAGATACATCCTTCATAAGAAAGATACAGAGAATGCAAGAGGTCAGTCTATATCCCAGTATAAAAGAAAGGAGATTTAACAGGGTATGAAAATTATTATAAATTTATCTTTATTTTACATGCTAGTAAAATAATGCTTAGGATGATATAATGCATATTAGAGTCCTACATGGAAAAAGAGTTGCCAGCTATTTAACCTGGCTGTAGAAAAAGCTAAGAAGTACAATATATTATTGCTGATACATGTTGGATAATTAAGAAAACCAAAAATAAATAAGCATTTATTTTATTGATTATGAAAAGACCTTCAGTTGAGCTTATCATGTCAAGCTGTGGAATTACCTTAAGAAAATGCAAAGTCTATGCACAGATTAGGAAGTCACAATGCAGATAAAACAGATTGGCTCCAAATGAATAATGGAATGGATTAGCATTTAACACTAAGACTTACAGTATATACCACTTCACAGTGCTTTACAGCCCTCTCTAAACAGTTTACAGAGTCAGCATATTGCCACCAACATTCTAGGTCCTCATTTTACCAACCTTGAAAGGATGGAAAGATGAGTCAACCTTTAGCAGGTCAGGATCAAACTCTTGGCAGTGAGTAGAGTTAGTGTAGTTTGCAATACTGCATTCAAATATGTTCCCCCACTCTCCATTTACTATTTAACCTAGATGCTGAATATATCTTAAGGGAAGCTGGATTAGAAGTTGAGCATGGTTTAAAAGTGGAGAAAGAGAGACCAATAGTTTGCACTATACTGCTGACACTATCTGATCATTGTACATATAAATGAATGCAATCTCTGGTAATAAAAGTCAAGGACTACAATTAAAAAATAGACTCACATTGTGATAAGTGAGCAAAGGAAATGAAATAACAGACTTTGATAATCTGATAATCCAGGATGCTTTAGTATATAAGATAGTGCTGTACCAGACCCCTAACTCCCAAACAACAGGTTTTAGGAGAAAGGAGACACTCCCATTTAGTGAATACAGCTTAAATAGGTTTGTCCTAATTACATGGTTACATAACACTTCCTATTTTCCATACACAGAAGTTATTAGAGGTTGTTATGACTTGGGTGTTTTTCCATAACTCGTCCCATGCGTCCCTGGAAATTCCCTAACTTCCTTCACTTCGCCATTTATCTTCAGATTTCCTGTTTTCCATCCAAACAATTAATATTTCTATAATGTCAAAAAGACCTTATTAAGCCAGGCCAAGATTTCACAACCAGAGAGGACATTAGCAAAACAAACAAGTTTCATAACTGTTCCAATCTCTAACAGGTCACATAGAGCACAAACATGGCTTCAGTCTTTCTTTTTATATTCTTAGGTGTATAAGGGAAATTTCCATATACAACACACATTAATCACAAACCTGTTATGAAACAGGTATAGCAACCATCTTTGGAACTGATAATGAAGACACTGAAGTGGTGGGTAGCTTCTATCTTTTAGGATCAACTATCAACAGTAAAGCAGCCACAGTCTAAAAATACTCCCTAGCCTATAGTGAAGACTTAGACTAGACTTAGCTCTTGAGAATATCACCGATAATCAAGAAAATAAACAAATGGACCAGAAGTTCTTACAAATGGACCAGAAGTTCTTGAAAGATGAATGGCCTGGCTCAAGCTATACATTGGATCAGTGGTGGGATTCAAAAAATATATATACTGGTTTTGTGGGTGTGGCTTATTTTGTGGGTGTGGCTTAGGGGTCATGTGACTGGGTGGGCATGAGTTATTGGGTGGGCATGGCTTGGCGGTCATGTGACTGGCTTGGTGTGGCTTGGCAGTCATGTGACTGGCTGGGCATGGCCAAGTCGACGTCACTGACTTCTTTGCCTTAATGACCTACAAAAAGAAGATATACAAAAAGGTAGTTTATTATTTTGTGCACTTACTACTTAAATAAGAATAAAACAAGTACATACAAACAATAAAGGAGGTACACACAAGTACTTACATAAGAATGATAAAAGTGCTGTGTGTCTTCAACATCACTGACTTGTTTGGCCAGATGAATGACCTACAGAAAGAAGGTATTTTCTTAAGTTATTAATTTTGTGCACTTAAATAAGAATAAAACATACAATACAACACAGAAGATTAATAGACAAAATAGAAAGATATTGCCAAAATCCTTCTTCAAAATGGTAGAGGAACTAAGCATTAAAGATATTTGGAGAGAAAGAAACATAAGGAATAGACAATACACTTTTATTCTAATAGACATTTATCATGGTCAAGAATAGATATGATTTGGATGTCAACAGATTTGATTTCTAACATAAAAGAAGTAAATATTGAAACAAGTACTTGGGTGGATCACAATCCAATACAAATAGAGTGGCAAGGACAGAGGAAAAGATCTAGATGGACTTTGAATAATACAATATTGAAAGAAAAAGAATTTACACAAAAGATGGAAAAGGAATTGGCCTTCTTCTTCAAGGAGAATAATAAAGAGGACACCTCATTGCAAAACTTATGGGACAAAATGAAAGCCTATGCTAGAGGTCTGATAATAGATTATGCAAGGAGAAAAATATTAAGAAAAGACAAATACAACAGAGGTTAGAGGAGGACTACAGGAAACTTGAGAAGGACTTACAAAAATATCCACAAAAAAAGAATGTCAAAAATAAAATGGACATAATTAAACATAAAATGGGGCTGATGGAAAAAGAAGAGTTAGCCCAAAAAATTAGAAGTGCTAAACTATTTTTTTTTGAAAACGCAAATAAACTGGGCAAATGGTTGGCATAAAAGTTGAAAAAAAGAGAGAGAAACGAAAAAGATAATGCAATTAATAGATGATCAAGAAAGGGCATGTAATGGAATCGACAAAAAAAAAGATAATACAAAAATACTATGAAGAATATACAACCAAGAGAATATTGATGAAGAAAAAGTGAAACAATATTTGCAAAGAGTGAAGTTACCTCAGATATCTGAGGAGATTAAGATAATGTTAGTAGGGAAAATAACAATGATGGAATTAAGTGAGGCGTTAAAGAGACAAAATACTGGAAAGGCACCAGGACCTCATGGGCTCCCAGTGGAATTTTATAAAATCATGCAGGAATCTTTAAGTATTCCAATGCTGCATGTAATGAATGAAATCTTGTCAGAAACTAAAATACCCAAATCATGGACAGAGGCGTACATTAATACCAAAAGAGGATACTGACCTGCAACAAATTAAAAATTATAGACCTATTTCCCTGCTGAACTCAAATTACAAAATTTTTGCTTCGATAATGGCAGAAAGACTTGGGAATACAATTGACAGCAAGATGTGGAACACTCAAAGAAGATAACTATCATAAACTCAAACAACAGATTGGGACTGATTTGAAAAAATGAGAAAACCTACAGCTATCTCTAATAGGGAGAATATCACAATTAAGATGAACATATTACCAAGGATTTTATATTTGTTTCAGACAATTCCAATTAAATTATGGAAAGAATACTTTGAAAAATTAAATAAAATAATGTTGAAGTATATATGGCCGGGGGAAAAGGCAAGAATTAAACTAAAATTTTTACAAGATGTTAGATCAAGAGGAGGCTTTGGTTTACCCAATTGGGAAATATATTACCAGGTGGCAACATTGATGTGGGTAAAAGAATGGATTCTTTTTAGGAATATTAGACTGTTAACATTTGAAGGTCATGATTTGTTATTGGGATGGCATGCCTTTCTATGGTATAAGGAAAGTAAAGCACATGAGTATTATAGGAGACATTATATTCATGATGCTTTATTATTAATATGGGAGAAAATAAGGAAACAACATTACATGAAAATACCAGTCTGGTTGTCAACTATAGAGGCATTTGCATATCCAATTGTCTATAGAATGGAACAAACTGTAAGATACAGTGAAATATTAAATGAAGAGGGTGAACTCAAATCTAAGCAAGAACTAGAGGAACAATTGGTATTCATATGTGCAAATACATTCTAGATACGATAAAGATAATAGGTTAGAAGGATTTTATAATGAATTAACTGAATTAGATGGAATTTTGACAGGTACTGATGAGAAAATGATTAAAAAATTATATGGATACTTACTTGGAGTAAAATTAGAAGAAATGGTTAAAGAAACAATGATTGCCTGGGGGAAAAATTTTGAATATGGGATAGATTTAGAAAGATGGCAGAAATTATGGTCTCAAAATTATAAAATAACAATGTCAACAGCATATAAAGAGAATTTGTATAAGATGTTTTACAGGTGGCATCTACCCACAGCAAGGATAGCAAGGATAGCAAGGATGTTCAAGAATAAATTGGAGAAATGTTGGAAGTGTCATCAGATAGCTGGATCATACTATCACATGTGGTGGATGTGTGTGGAAGCCAAGAGATACTGAACTAAAATTCATACATGGCTGGAAAAAATGATGAAACAGCATATAGACTTGAAACTGGAAATATTTTGATTGCATATCTTACCTGAAGCATACAGTAAAGAATTGACATATTTGATTATAAATGTTTTGACAGCTGCTAGAATTGTAATTGACAAAATTTGGCAAAATGGAAAAATTCCGATAGAAGAGGAAGTGATTAAGAAAATAATGGAATGTCCAAAAACGAGTAAATTGACATTAGCAATTAGAGAGCAAGAAGATAAGAGTATTATAAAATTTGGGATTTATTTTATCAATGGCTAGATAAGAAAACAGGGAAATACAGTACAATATAAATATGATAGAATAAAGACAAGACAATGTAATATGTCATAATTGATTAAAATAAAATGAATGATATGAATTGAGATATATTAAAAATTGAGATTTGCTCAAAAAGGATTATAGTCTAATTAAAGTCTAATAAGTTAATAACAATATAACAATATGCATATTTATGTAATATGAATTTTAATAACATATTTAGAAGGGAAGGACTGTTGATATTGTGCACAAGAAGATATGTACCAACCAATACACTGTACAATGGAAAGAGGGCTTTATGTTTTGTGTATATGTTTGTGTCTGTTTATGTTGTTAAAAAATAAAAAACCAAGGGAACGACTACCCACCTCAGGAGAGAGAAGAATCTAGTCTACAGCAAGCACAAGGAGAGAGCAGAATTCTCATGAGACAAAGAGCGAAACGGATCTAACTAAATGGATGAAGAAAAGAAACTTCTATCCATCAACATAAATGGTTTAAATTCGATGACAAAAAGGAAAAGGATAATAGCCAAATTAATTAAACAAAATGCCGACATAATATGTTTACAAGAAACTCACATAAGGAAAGTAGATGAAAGATACTTAGACTGCCCGAAACTAGGGAAGCTATTTACTGCACCAGCAGATAAAAAAAAAAAGAAAGGGATTGCAATATACGTGAAAGATTATCTGAAAGCAGATTTAGTTTGGTCAGACCCAGAAGGAAGAACTCTGGTTATACAGATCTCAATCAATACCATTTCAATTCCATTAGTAGTAATTTATGCCCCAAACGAAGATCAGAAAGAGTTTTTTAAATATTTACATCAAAAAAATAATAGGATTTGAAAAAAGGAATATCTGTATTATAGGAGATTTTAACTCTATTGCTGATTACCAAAAGGACCATAGTAATGTGAGGAAGAACAAAAAAGGAAAAAGAGAGTTTCCTAAGACATGTAAGGAAATGATGAAAGAGTTAAATTTGGTGGACTTATGGAGAAGACTATACCCTGAAGAAAAACAATTTACATTTTACTCTAACCCGCATCAAATATGGACATGAATCGATATGGCGTGGATGAATGGGGAAATTGCAAATGAAATAAAAGGAATCAAAATTTTACCAAATGAATGGGCTGATCATAACCCAATTCAAATAATTTGGAAAGGTAGGGAAAAACCAAAGAAAAGATGGACATTAAACACCCAATTAATAAGAGAAAAAGAGTATACTAATAAACTTGAGGAACTAAACTATTTTCTAAAGGAAAATGATAATGATGTAACCTCGAAACAAAATATTTGGGATACACTGAAGGCAGTTATAAGAGGTATAACAATCTCTTATAATGCCATGAGAAACAAAGGAAAATATGCTCAATAAAATAAATTACAACAACAAATTAAGGAATTAGAAACCCAATTACAAAAGATCCCCAAAGATCAAAGAGTACTAAATCAGATAATAACAGTCAAACATAATTTGAACTTAATTGAACAAGAAAAAATGGAAATAAATTTGAAAATGACTAAACAAATTTATTTTGAATATGCTAATAAACCAGGGAGATGGCTATCTTATAAATTAAAAAAAAGAAAGAAAAGAGATTGATATACCAATTAATAGACGAGAAGGGCAACATACAACAAGAGATAGAAAAGAAAAAAGACATTGTACACAAATACTTTGAAGAGTTATACAAAAAAGAAGAAGTCAATGAGGATAAAATAAGAAATTACTTAGATAAATGAAAGATAAAGTAATCGGAGATGCATTGATAGAACTATTAAATAAAGATATTACTTGGTCCGAACTGAAATCAGCAACAGAGAATCAGGGGAATAATTAAACCCCAGGGCCTGATGGAATCCCGGGAGAACTATATAAGGCAATTGCGGAACAAATTGGATCTCTCATGATGGAAGTGTTTAACAATGTCTTATTGGCATCCAGGATGCCGGACTCGTGGAGGGGAGCATTGATTTTGCTGATCCCGAAGGAAGAATCTGACCTTAGATATATTAACAACTACAGACCAATTTCACTCCTAAACACTGACTACAAAATATTTTCCTCTATCATAGCTAACAGACTAAAACAAATTTTAAATTTGTATATACATGAAGACCAAAATGGATTTCTCCCGACGAGACAGATAAGGAATAATTTAAGAACAGTAATAGATGTTTTAGAATTTTATGAAGCCCACCCCGAAAAACAAACTGCACTTATGTTTTTAGATGCAGAAAAGGCATTCGATAACTTAAATTGGCAATTTTTAATTCAAAAAAATTATAATATGAATTTAGGCACTAAATTTGAAAACATCATAAAAACAATTTACGATACACAGCAGGCCAATATCATAATAAACGGGGAATACTCTCGCCCAATAAAAATAGAAAAAGGAGTTAAACAGGGTTGCCCTCTCTCACCCCTCCTCTTCATATTCACTTTAGAAACACTATTAACACGAATTAGGCAAAATCCAGAGATTAAAGGATTGAAGATTAAAAAAGAAGAATACAAATTGCAAGTATTTGCCAATGATATGGTCTTTTTTATGGAGGAACCAATAGTAAAAGGACAAAAATTGATAAAAGAACTAGAACAATTCGGGGCGGTAGCAGGACTTAAAATCAATAGAAAGAAAACAAAACTAATGACTACAAATGTAACAGAAGAACAGAAAAAAGATTTAGAAGAAATTATAGGAATACAGGTAACAAAGAAAGTTAAATATTTAGGAATATGGCTAACACCACATTGTAAGACACTGAAAGAGAATAATTATGATAAATTGTTGCAACAAGTAAAGAAAGATCTAGAATCATGGGGTAGGTTGAAACTTTCACTATTGGGTAGGATTGCTTCCACCAAAATGAATATTCTACCAAAATTTTTATACTTATTTCAGACGATTCCAATCAAATTACATAGAATTTTTTTTGAAGAACTTAACAAAATAACTGTTAAATTCATTTGGCAAGGAAAGAAATCTAGAATAAATTTAAAGGCATTGCAGGATTTGAAGAGCAGGGGTGGATTGGCACTTCCAAATTGGGAATTATATACAGCAGCCTCTCTAGTATGGTTAAAAGATTGGGTGAATTTAATCAGTGAAAGAACGCTACTGTTAGAAGGCCACGACTTGCAGAGGGGATGGCACGCCTTTTTATGGGAGATAGGGAAAGTCAATCAGACATATTTCCACAGACACTTAATTAGAGATTCACTATTAACCAATTGGAAAAAATTACGGAAAAAACACTATTTAAAAGTACCAATTTGGTTATCGACAATGGAGGCGATGATTCATCCAAACAATCTAGACATTACCAAAATGATTAAATATAAAGATTTATTAGATGCACAAGGAAATTTGAAAACATGACAAAAGCTGCAAGAGCGGGGATTTAAAATAGATCAGTGGGTATATCTCCAAATTCATAGTAGATACAAACAGGATAGAAAAGAATTCGGAATTAACAATAAATTCCAGCAATTAGACAAAATCTTACTAGGATCAGACAAGAAAAATATAACTAGATTTTACAACTATCTATTAGAAATAGAGTTAGAAGAAGAGACAGTCAAAGGGAATATGATAGCCTGGAGTAGGAACGTAGGATGGAGTATCACATTAATAGAATGGGAAAAGATCTGGAGTAGAAACAATAAGATCACCAAATCGGCAGCATATAAAGAAAACACTTACAAAATGTTTTACAGATGGCACCTTCCTCCCTCGAGACTAGCGAAGATGCACCCCAACACGAGCCCGAACTGTTGGAAATGTAAAAGAATAGATGGAACCTTTTTTCATATGTGGTGGTCTTGTAAAGAAACCCAGAAATACTGGCAAAGAATTAGAAAGTGGCTAGAAGATATAACAAAAGAACAGATCGAGTTTAAACCAGAGTCCTTCCTGTTATGGATTTTTGATAAACAGCTACCTAAAAAAGTGAAGTATATAACAATACACATATTAACAGCGGCCAGACTAACGTTTGCTCAGTGTTGGAAACTACCTTACATACCTACAGAACAACATCACTGACTTGTTTGGCCTAATGAATGACCTCCAGAAAGAAGGTATTTTCTTAAGTTTTTAATTTTGTTTACTGACTACTTAAACAAGTACACACAAACAATAAAGGAGGTACACACAAGTGTGTATAAAAGTGTTATTTGAGATGTTTCCACAATGTTCTTTCATTGACGCCCTCCTCACTTGCACTTTTCTTAGTTTTCACCCTTGGATCATCGGCTGTGTGATGGTGTGCTCGTAACCATCTTTTGACAGTAGGAAGAGGATCCCATTCTTTTATAGGTAGGCCATCACACTAATGGTCATCAGATTGGTTATGTTAGAAACAGTTAGGTGACTTCTCTGTTCTAAATATATGGGGTTCATTTTTGAGAACCCCCTTTCCGCTTCTGCTGAACTTACAGCAATTGTTCTGACAATATCTTTAGCTTTTTTAATACTATCAGGAATTACATAGTTTTAAAACATTTTCTATGAAATCTCTATAATCATTGATTTTGTAATTAAAGATTTTATTAAAGGTAAGCAATTGTTCTTCAGCTTCTGGCCATGGAACGATGACTTCTTCAATATTCCAGTAATCTGGCTCCTAAAAATGGAGAAACTGTAATTTATTTGTGGTGTCTTGCAATTGGCTACCAGTTTTTAAATGTTGACAATCAGTTAGTCTTTTCTTCAAGTTTATTATGATGCTTTCCAAAAGTCTTTCCCAAGGAAGTCCAACAAATCGATGATTTTGTACAAATTTCATATTTTTGAAGGTTTCTGAAGTAATTAATCCATCAACCTTTTTTTCATAGGGACCCTTTCTCTGTCTGAGCATTTCAAATGCTTTAATTTATCTCAGCAGAAGTTTTTTGGCCTTTATAATGTTTGTATTTCTTCCTTGCAGTGCATTTGACAGAAGAGATATTTCATTGAGAATATTGATCATCAACTCCAAATCATTTTAAAAATATATGTTTTCAAGATGGACAGTCATACTGGAGTATTTTTCATTTACATGAAAGTACTGATGTAGCGCTGGATAAGCATGCCACACAGCTAGGGTTGACTTTAAACTAAAGGCAGCCCATCTTGGTCCCAAAACTCTACTAATCTTTACAATTTCAATTCAAAGTTGTTTGGATATTTCAAACAGTTCGTTTTGACTCTTTTGAATTTATGGAAAATACTGTGTATCTTGACAAGAAATATTTTGAAATGATTCAGTTGCTTAATGTCCTTTATAGAGTCATCTAAAACAAGTTGGAGGCAATCATTTAAGCATATTATGATGTTAGGGAAATCTTTTGCTATTCTTGTGCTCACTCCAGATTTTCTTCCAAGCATAACACTGGCACCATCAGAGCAAAATGCTATTAATTTTTTTTGCAGATAGTCTGTAGTAAACCCAACATTATGTAAACTTTCCAAAACCAAAGAACATATTGTCTCTTCATCTTGTTTTTCCAGTTCAACAAACTCAACAAAAATTGTTGGTGGGTTATGTGAATCCTCAGTTTTTACGAAAATTATCACAACTGGTTTGCATGAAACAGTTGAGGCTTCATCAATAATTAAACATATTTTCAAGTTCTGTTCAATAATGCTAGTAAACATTTTGGTTTTAATTTCTTTTGCAATGAAATAAACTATTTTCACTGCAGTTGACCATGAATACAATCCTACTCCAAGATCTACACCCATTACAGCTTGCAATTCTATCTGTCCTTCTATGTCTGAAAATGGTTTACATCTTTGTGCCAGACTATAAACTGTCAAAAATACTCTACAGGCACTAGATAAACATCTGTCAGACATCTTATTTACTGATTTTGTTATAGCATCCCGCTCCCCTTGTTTTAAGTTATCACTGCAAATTGCATGAGCTTTAGATGTAAAATGTTCTTTCATTTTTTTCTTCAGAGAAGCTTGCTGAACTTCTTTAGTTGTCCCTGCTGCCTCAATCTTGAAATGTTTCTTGAAATGTTTCCACTCCTTGGACCATGAACACCTTTCTCTACTGCAAAGTCATGTTTTGTGCAAGACTTACAACCTATGTTTTCTTTGAAACTTCCAGTCCCTCATACTTCTCTTGAAAACTTCTATATTGCTGCAATGTCCAGCAGTCTGGAAGATCAAGAAGGCTTTCAGTTTCAGAGATTGATTTGCAGCTTTCTCCATGTTCAATTGGTGGCAATGCTGCTTGTGACCCTGATGGTTCTGGATCTGTTGTGTCTAATTCTGATTGTTCCGTTCTTGGTTTCTTGGCAAAGAAAGTGGTCAAACTCTGTTGTCTTTTCATCCTTGCCTATCAGCTACTACTGCAAAAGACATAAAACAATATTGTGCTTTGAGTGGACTCAATTGTGGCTGTAAGCTGAGTACTAAGGTAACAAAAGGGATCTCTTTTTTCATCCAACAATGTACAGTCTTATCAGGATGGGGTCCAACAAATAAGAAAGATACAGTTTTTATTGTTGGAAGTTAAAATCCACCCCTCTTCTAGGAAAATAAAATATTTAAGAATATATATAAAAGGCAAACTATTTCCCCTAAAAAGAAAAGTAAAAACTCAAGAGAGGCCTCCCCTGCCCTTTGCTAATGGACCATTTCTCTGGCCTAGGCCAGTCTATTTTACATAACAAAGATCTACTCCAGAGAGCTATAATAGCAGGGGTGGGCAATTAATTTCTGTCGGGGGCCACATGGAAAATCAGATCTGCGTTCGAGGGCCGAACCGATTTTATAAAAGGCCATTATAAAGGGCCCATTATAAAATGCAGCAAATTATATATAAGAATATTATATATATATACATATATACATATATACATATATACATATATA